>CAKAOH010022276.1:12394-68575 GCA_916701665.1 Sebastiscus tertius
CCCCCCCCCCCCCCCCCCCCCCCCCCCCCCCCCCCCCCCCCCCCCCCCCCCCCCCCCCCCCCCCCCCCCCCCCCCCCCCCGTGGCTCCACTCTGGGCCCAGTTCCCTCAGAGCTCCGCAAACCATCACACTTGTTTTCACTCAATAATCACCATTCAATTGTGATCTGAGGGATTAAAGACAAAGATATTTTCTCAAGGGTCCCATCCAGTTTTTATTGTTGCAGTTTGTTTTGGTCCAAGTGACTGACTGAAGCATTGGACCAACTTCAACTCAACCATAAGTTACTGTAGGATCCTGCAGCAGAGTATTCCAACCTTCATTCCATTTCATCCACAGCGGTCACACATAGCACGTCCTGTAACACACAGCTGCCATTTCTAGTCATGTAATCACTACCAATACAAAAAATGTGTCAAAAGCTCCTCTACTGAGTCAAAACGTGAAGAGTTCAAGGGCGTGTTTTCCACTGGGGATGGGGGTATGCCCATTTTTGCCCATTTTCTTTAGCAGTGAACTTCCATTTATTACTTGTCTCCAATAAAATAAAACAATACTAGTAATTTTGCCAGCAATTAATCACATATGTACTAGTAGATATATTTACTTGTGAATGCTTGTGAACAAGAAAAAATGTCTTAAAGGGACAGTGTTTAGGATTTGGCGGCAGTGGTGTGGTTGCAGATTGCAACCAACAGAATACCCCTCCTCTCATTCCTCCCTTTCCAAGAGTGCCGTTACGTGAGCTGCCGAGTGCAAAACTGTGCTAACACTGTTGGCCTCACTTAGAGGCCATCCTTAGCAAAATAACTCTACTTTGGTAGCAACAGAAGTCAGACGGCGGCTGGTGGTACCACGGTTTTGCACTCTGTGGTGCACATTCGCGTTAACGGTAGATAGTGTTCAGGTAAAAACTGACCAGTGGTTTCTGGGCTGGTGTAACCCGGGTAAAAAATATATCTGTTTTCAGGCTTTAAAAAATCTAGCACATGACGAAAGACTTTGACCAATCACAGGTCATTTCAGAGTTCAGAGTTCAGAGTTTGTTAAACCTGCTTTCTGAAACGGGGCCCTGATGTCCTGTGGAGATCATTGCTGTATGAGGACTGGTGAAAGAGAAGAATTAGGGTTTTTTTACCAACCCACAAACTGTGAAATAAGACAACCCAGTCAGTTTTTTTAGATCAGAAAACGTGATTCAACAATCCATTCAGATTTGGCTCCCACTGAGAGCGAGCTGCGGGTTGAAATGCATCCAAATTAGGCAAACAAGTGATTTACGAATAACTTCAGTGGGAAATAATAGAATGACAGAACAGATAACATTAAATATTACACAAAACATATTTACACATTTTGATAGTGACAAAGGAGGTGCAAGATCCAATCAAATAGGTGCCGGTCCCAAGCTAGGATGTCCCGGACCTGTTCCGGCAGGATCTGGCAGAAATGAAGCCCTGGTGACAGGTAGTTTTACAAGCGTTTTGTTATTTTTGTTATAGGTATTTTGTTATGCACTAATATATATGTTTATATATTTAATGGCATGGCATAAATAAATAAATGAACCAATTAACAGCCAAAAACAGCTAGATATAATGTCTTCAGTCAGTCGTCTTTTCACTTTCAACCAGATTTTGACAGACTTTTCAACGTCTCCAAAGGTTGTTAAAAGTATGTTAAAAAGATGACTTTGTGCTGAGTCGGCCCCCCCTCAGCATACACCACAGCAACTGTGACTCTCTGAAATTTCCGGAGAGTGTGCAGTTGTGTTCCCAGTCCTGACTTTCCATTCCATTTAACTCGATCAGTTCATTAAGTAAAATGAAGCATGGGGCCGTAATGAGGCCTTGTTAACGGGGGAGATCAAATTGCCTCCATGAGCTCAGTGTTTAATTAGGAAGGGAGAGAGGGCAAGCTGAGAAATAAAGAGAAATGGGGAAAGAGAGAGCAGTGAGATGAACCTTCAGGAAGTGTGCTGTTCACACACAAACACAGGTGCCATGGTTTGCATTTTTTTAAGATCGGTTATGTAACTTGCAATCTTACATTTTTGGTATTTAGTATTTGTGCCCTGTAGTAGGTTGTCACTTCAATCACTTAACAAAGTGGTGGATGTTCTAACTCACTGGACTCTATGGGTAATACTCTCCTCCAAGTTGCATTGCAGAAGTTGCATTTAGTGCAGAAATAAACGCTGCAGCTCCTCCAGACCAACAGAGGTTTACCGTGTCTTGTTTCCTGGTGGCTGAGCGGAGTGACGTGGGTTAACTTCGTAGCGAGTAACGTTATCAACTCCGGCTCAAGCTAGAAAAGTTGATCCACGGGCACATTTGGTATACATCTGTTTTCACAGTCACATCTCACCTCAGTAATCTAAAGTTTTATCAATCAGCCTGAGATCAACTCCAACTCTAACTATGAATCCACAGATCTGACTGCCTCCTCAATCAGAGCTGTATCATAAGTAAAAAAAATCAAACACAATTTCCTCTGGAGAATCCAAATATTTTATTCCCTGTCCTGTTAAGTTTATGGCATGGGAGCTACGTTTTCAGTTTGGTTGCTCAGCTGTAAACCCTCACAGCAGCCATGTTGAGATCAAGTTGAGGAAATACCAAGCACCAATATAAATGTCAATTATATTTATTTTAGACAGAAAGAAAGAAATGTGATAGTTTGTAAATAATAGTAATAATCCACAATTAAAACCCCATACTTTATTCATTCATGGAGCCATGCAAGTCACTGCATGTTCTACAACACTGTCCTGCAGGAAATACCAAGCACCACCCACCAGCAGGAGCATAGCCAATAGGAACGCTCTCTCTCTGAAATGACCTGGGATTGGTCAAAGTCTTCCATCACATGCTAGATTTGTTTAAAGCCTGAAAACAGAGCCATGAGGAGGTGCAGAAGTCTAGTTTTCTCTCAGAACACTTGAATTACAATATGCTGAAAGGTTATTATGGAATTTTGATGCCAAAAAAAATGTTGCCTACTGAATCTTTAATATGTCAGTGTTTAATGAATGAATGTTTAAACACATGGCCAAACTAAAGCAGAAAACATTTTAGAGTTAAGGTACCGTGCTTGGTGTGTGTGTGTGTGTGTGTGTGTGTGTGTGTATGCCCTAGCTAAACCATCCATCTGCATTATTACTACAGCTGTTCAGAGGATTCCGCTTGTTCCATTAGAGAGATTCACAGGAATAATGAACTCATGGGAGTGAAACTTTTTGTGCTTGTACAGTGTAATCCATCTTTCTTTCCTCTTTTCATGTTTTTTTTCCAGTCAGTTGGTTTGATAAACAGCCTCTTATGCAATGCCGAGGAGAGGGAGGTAAGGAATGAAAAAGGCAAGGTGAAACCACATGCACATGCATGGACAGAATAAGAGAGAGTTCTCATCTTTTAAACAAGAATAAGTCTGAAGGCTCATATTTCATTAAGTCCTTATTATTAGGCCCTGTTGTCGCCACTGCAACCTGCTGTAATCTGTAAACCATTACCAGCACCTAAAAATAACCGAGTTAACATGCGCAGATGCCGAGCCAACCGGCAAAATTTTAATAAATGTCATGTAAACACCGCAACAATCAAGTTTAATGGGCCTGAACCACAGCAACAATGCTTTGCCCCACAGCGCAGTTTGCATAAGCAAACCCAATAACGGAATATTTGTTTCTTTTACATATTTAATTCATAAGGTGGTGTTGTGTTTACAGTACTTTACGTTTGGCTTAATATCCCTGAACGCTCTGCTGGGAAGCATCAGTGAGTGAGCCAAACAACGAGAGAGGTTAGGAAAGGTGACATTAGGAGAGGAAAGAATTTGTCACCAAGTCTCAAAGAGCTATAGCCTATCAGTAAATTATTTTCATGCCATTAAGGGAGTCAGCAAAGGACTCTAATGTGGGCTATCTATTAGGCCAGGAATGGCAGAGAAAGCTGCCGTAATGCAAACAGCAAATGTTAGTATTCATGGCTAATTAGCTACATTAGTAATGTAGCGTTACTTCCAAGAGGCCAAAAGTTAGCATATCATTACTAACGGTATTTTGTGTATTTACGGGTTATGGTAGAAAAAGCCTTGTACTGGCACATGCACTGACTGGATGCAAGTGTATCAGAGGTTAGAATAGCATTAACTCTGTCCTGGTCTTTATTGGATTCAGGTTCTTTTACCAAAGTTTGTCAAACTCAGTTAGTCCTTATCCTGAAAGCCTTTCTCTTGTGAAAGTGAAACATACAGTGTTTTCGGAAAATACTGTGCTTTGTGCTGCACATGGTTCATTCTCTACAGTACTTCTATAGTAAATATGACATTATGTTAGAGGTAAATGTGTGATATTACCTTTTCTCTCATAACACTAAACTGTAATACCAGGGCTAACTAGCTCTACCCTGCAACACAAACACAGTGATGCTCCTTTACTTTCATATCTTCTACATGCATTATCAACTGGTAATGAAACTAACTTTAGAGGTGAAAATAGTGCAAAAGTTCCATAATAACCTTTCAGCATATTGTAATTCAAATGTTCTGAGAGAAAACTAGACTTCTGCTCCTCCTCATGGCTCTGTTTTCAGGCTTTAAACAAATCTACGGAAGACTTTGACCAATCACAGGTCATTTCAGAGAGAGAGCGTTCCTATTGGCCGTGCTCCAGCTGGTGGGCGGTGCTTGGTATTACCTCAACTTGATCGGTAGTTTGGCGTTCCTTCAAGAGAATTCATAATGGATACCACGACACAAACATTCTCATTTCACAGCTAACCCGTGAGCTACAAGATGATTCTGAAAACATCTGAGGAGAGAAATAGACATTACCGTAACAGAATATTGATTCATATTTGATCAGCGCTACCTAGTTTGACCGTTTGGTCGGAGTTCACGAGTGATTGACAGCCGGCTCTCATAGACAGCAGATGGACAGCAGATCCCAGATCAGCTCTGACTGCTTGTTTTCCTCGGTCTGTGAAATCTTGCAGATGCCGTTAGGAGCAACGGAGGACACAGAGGCACATGATTTTTTTCATGTTACCTGTTTCATGTACTACTGTCACGATATAGCGACGGTTTTATACAAATAACTTTTTTTAATTCATATTTTCTCCAATCTCGCCTACTTCAGCTTTAATCTTTGCATGTAATCTATTGATTAAAAATCAATACAGTGTTTTTGAGAATCGATACAGTACCACAAAATAAAATATCCGGATACTCGAAATCTTCGATATTTTCTTACACGCCTCCAGCGTGACAAAGAAAGGAAACATGCTTGGTATTTCTTTACCTGGCTTTACATTTACCTGTATGACTCTGGAGCCACTGCTATGATGTTACATAAATGCTTTATTGTAGTTCTTCCTGATATGTACTGTATATGTACTGTGTGTGTGTGTGTGTGTGTGTGTGTGTGTGTTTTGGCCTACACTTAAAATAATCAGCAACTACTTGTGAAGGCCAAACAGAATGGATGTTATTCTCAGGGGGAATCTAAGTGTTAAATAGCAACACAACCCTGGATGATTGCATTCACCTTCCTCAGCATAACCCCACTCACACACACGCAGGCTATTACTACCCTCCCCTGACACTTCCTGACAGTACATCGCCCCCACTTCTGCTCCAGCACAAAGGAATCTACACAGCGTCTTAAAAATGCATCTTCAAAGCTAATCCACGCCACACATTGATTTGAGCTGGTTTTGTTCCCGCCGGCCCAGGCAGCCTTCCGCAGCAGAGACCACGGCTTGGAAGGAGAGGGAGGAAACGGGAGGAGGAGGAATCAAAAAGATAAATCAAGAGACGTGAAGGGTGGAGAGGTGATGGGTTGAGTCCTGCCAGCACAAGCGCCACACCACTGAGTGAAGAACCAATCGGGCATGGAGGAAAACATGTGAATCTCATCAGAGGGGAAGAAAAGAAAACACGAGGGCATGAAGGAGCAAAAAAAAAAAAACGGAGCTGGAGAGCAGCGACACGCAGTTCATCCCCCTCGTGGCTTCCATCCGACACTTTTAGAGAGCTCAACATTCGCCTGGAGATGTCAAGCGGAAAATACCCGGCGATTATAAAACCATGTCAGGGGGCTGAGAGAATGGATCCACCGCTGGCTTCGTTACGGGGCGACATCGAGTCACACCAAGTCTTTGGAGAAACACACACAAGGCTTCAGTACACTTTCACACAGTCAACAGCCTCCACCTAGAGAGATCAGAGTGCAGTAGAAAGAAAGACCTCTGTCACTGCACAGTATCGGTTAGGTTACAGATAAACTAATTGAAGACAGTTTGAATATTACCTGAAATAAAATTTAAGAGAAATTTCATGAACATGCACATTCTGAACATGCTAGTGCACTTGGCTAAATGGCCAAAAATGGCAGCAGGGGTGCTATGCAACCGCGTAGCATATAGCAATAAACTGCCCTGATGCTTGTGCATCAATGCATTAGTAATAATAATCCAAGATTATATTGTATACTGATGTAACACTGAAATGGGCATTTCTGTATCATGAGTACTTTTACTTTTACTTTTACTAATTTTCAGAGCTAGGGTTGATAATCTTACAGGGTTTTTTTTTTACTTGCTAACACACTAAAATGACACATAAAGCACAATTATTGAAACTGACACTCATGCTTTGTCCACACTGGGAACGTCAGGAGCACGTGGCGGCTGCGTGATTCACGCGTCGCATGTTCACACCAGCTGCGTTTCAGCTGCGTTTCTGCTGCTGTCAGCTCTTTTTTTCTACATAGAGTTTGCCTTTCATAATGGCCATTTAATTTCATTATAAATATCATTTATATTTATTTTAGACAGAGAAAGGTTAAGAAACGTGTGGAAATTTGTAAATAATAGTAATAATCCACAATTAAAACCCCGTACTATATTCATTCATGGAGCTCTCCAAGTCACTGCATGTTCTACAACACTGTCCTGCACATATTTCAGAATAAAAGCCTTGTGTTAACAAATGAAGGAATTCTGTCCACAGAAAAAAAAAGCTTGAGGGCTTTTATTTTGAAGTGAAAGAAGGAAGTGTTGATTTAAAAATAGGTCTTTACTTTTTTTCATCTTGGTAACATTTTCTACAGATAATGTCATTGAAACTGTAGTAATGTTGCTAATTTATGATGTCAATATACAGTCAATAGATCACTTTCGAGATCTCGAATCTCTAGAAGAGGCTGATGGCTGACACACAGCCGTGCCGTCTCATGCGGGCAGTGTGGCTGCTCTAACCTGTTAACACAGACGCCGAAATAAAAAACAACAGTTAACGCAGCCGCCACGTGCTCTTGACGTTCCCACTGTGGACGAGGCTTTAGAGAGCAAAACGTCAGCTCAAGTCTCCAAAACTCTAAACACATTTTCTTCTTTGCGCACAAGTTGCAATTCAGCGTGGCACTTTTTGCAACACACTGCACACAATTCTCAACATACAACACAGGAATCTGACATAAAGTCGCTTGTTTGCCATTTCAAAACACATTCAAAATGACACACCCATGAACTAGTTGGTCAATACGTGTGCCACCTTGCCGAACACCTAATATCTTGATTGTCGACTCATCAATCAGGATATAAGCACTATTAAAAGAGAAATGGAAGCCAACATAGCAGCGAGAGGCCTGTTTTATAAAAAGTGTATTAGTAATTGAAAAAAAACTGTAATTCATGTTTTCATTTTTGTCTCTACAAAAGTTCTTTGCCGTGTTTATGAACTTTATTCTGTTTAGAATATGTTCTGTTCTGATTTTCAGTGCAAAATGCAACCTTTGGAAATGCATGGATGTATTGACAGATTTATACAATGTGGAAAGAAAGAAATATTTTCATCAGTGTGCAACACACCAGTGTGATACTACTAGCTACAGTGTTTACACTAAATTTCCCACATACAGATTTATCAGTTTGCCACAAACACTTACAGTTATTCTGTAAGTAAAAAACAGGTTACACACATGGCCTAACGCTGATCTGGAGAAGAAAGGACTCTATCCATCACTACTAACCGTCTCTGAAGCTTTTTCAGAGCGGTGAAAGGTTAGGAATAGGTGGGTAGAGTCTGTTTGAATCCTCCTGCAGGTCAGGGCCACCTCGTAATTCCAGGCAGAGTCAGTAGAGCAGGCAGGCAGTCACCTCCACCGCTACTTTCTGCTTTCCTCACTATCTTTCACCCTCCTTTTGACCTCTTCTTTCCCCCTTTTTTTTCTTTCTTTTCACTTGTCTTCCACTCCCTTAGGCAGCACCTTCAGTCCATCAACACCTCCTCTTCACCGAGAGAGGGAATCGATAGCACTCAGGTCTGGGCAGTGGAGGAGGCATCGATTGCTCGGTCTCACTGACTGCCCTTTCTCCGTCTGTTCAGTAAGCTGGAGGGCAGGAAGTTTTAGGGCTGTTTTCATGTCAGGCGGACGTTTATCTAATTTTGGACCTCCAGAGATGCAACGTTAAACACACTTTTCTCAACACTGAATTTTTCCACAGCACCACCATTAACACTGGCCTCGCAGAACAGCAGTAATTCACACTGCTGGTAACACCTATTTAAATAAGACAAAACACTGGAAATCACAAATCCCCAGAATCTCATGCTGCAGTAATCACTGGATTGTTGCTGTAATTACGGAGGTATAGCTTCAGAATGAAAAACAATCACCAGGGATCATGAAAATGTGTAGAGCAGCAGGTTAATTTGGTTGTAATTTAAGTTAGCTGGGGATATGACTAATGCCTCTGTGATCAGGATAAAACTGAGGAAGGTACTCTCTGCTTAGGTAGGTAAATACTATCATCATGCGTACTCTTGTCCATAGAGGCAGAGGAGGTTGATTAGTAGCAAGAGGGAGACCAAAATATGAAGAAGAAGAAAAAAAAAAGAGTAATTGGTTGTGTTGCTGTGGCTCTATCTGTTTGGTGCGGAGAGGAGGGGTTTCGGTCCATTGGGACATTTTTTAGACCATTGGGGTTTTGGAATAATTGGCTGTTGGAAAAATGGGCTGTCTCCACATAAAGGGAAACATACACTCACCGGCCACTTTATTAGGTACAAGGTGTACCTAATAAAGTGGCTGGTGCTAGTACCGGGTGTTCTTCTGCTGCTGTAGCCCATCTGCTTCAAGGTTGGATGTGTTGTGCGTTCAGAGATGGTATTCTGCATACCTTGGTTGTAACGAGTGGTTATTTGAGTTACTGTTGCCTTTCTATCATCTCCAACCACTCTGCCCATTCTCCTCTGACCTCTGACATCAACAAGGCATTTTCGTCCACACAACTGCCGCTCACTGGATATTTTCTCTTGTTCGGACCATTCTCTGTAAACCCTAGAGATGGTTGTGCGTGAAAATCCCAGTAGATCAGCAGTTTTTGAAATACTCAGACCAGCCCGTCTGGCACCAACAACCATGCCACGTTCAAAGTCACTTAAATGCCCTTTCTTCCCCATTCTGATGCTCGGTTTGAACTTCAGCAAGTCGTCTTCACCACGTCTAGATGCCTAAATGCATTGAGTTACTGCCATGTGATTGGCTGATTAGCTATTTGTGTTAACAAGCAATTGAACAGGTGTGCCTAATAAAGTGGCCGGTTTAGTGTATACCGCCAACTTGTGAGGAAACTACACGTTGTGAAGCCGAGTTTATCCACTCCAAACCAGTTGATTGAAACGTGCCTAATTTGCATTTCTTTTTTGCGACATTTCAAAAGTTTGCTTGAAATTCGCTCGACAATTGAATGGAAACACGACTATTGTTAGCATGTTAGTATGCTGACGTTACCATCAAACTCAGAAACCGAGACTATAACCCAAACTATATATATCATTAGAAAAATAGAATAATGTTAAAAGTGTTTCAGCAGTGTGTAACTGGTTGTGTGTGCCATACGGTGACAAAATTGGGTTTTTATAAATGATTTTATAGTTTTGAAGGAAGTGTTTGATTTTGCAAAAGATCTGGGGTGTTCTACTACTTGTGTGTGTGGTTGTGTGATTTGTGTGTAGTGTTTTGACAAAATGAGCACCGTTTTCAAAATTGTGCTTAAGCAATCGGAAAAAAAGCTGTAAAAGTTGGTTCTTTTATCCTCGATAGAGAACAGCTGTTACCAAAACACCCACAGAAATTTCTCCAACCTCCTGTAGCATTATCCACTTATGTGCTGCCCCTTCAGCACACTCAGTATGTTCCACTCAAACACCAAAATAAAACTTAGCACAATGCTTCTGTTTGTAGCTCACACTATGAGCTGTTGGTCATAAACAACTCACCCTGAGTCCCATTCCCATCGACATCTGGCATTTTCATACACTTACGGCACTCAGCGTCTGGATTATACCAGAGCTACATAACCGCGTGGCTAGAAGCTTCTCTACTTCTCTTCTTAAACTGGGCATACACTGTACGATTTTAGAAATGTTGCTGTGTGCTTGCTACTCCTACTGTACGAGTAGATCATTTGCGATGTGAAGCCAAAGCTCACGATTTATGTACTCACACTGTACCGACCGATCGTCAGCCATGAACCTGAGTGCTCACACTGTACGTGTAAAATAGAAAAAAAAACACGGCCGTCGGCTCCTGAGGGCCGTTCTGGCTGTTGACAGTTGTCAATAAAGATTTGTTTGACAGCTCTGAAGCAGGTAAAGTTTGTTTGCTAGCAGAGGTCTATACCAAGCCCCCAGGAAGAGCACAGGTCATTGATCCCAACTTTCGTAGTGGCCAAACGGCGGTACTACAACTTCCGTGTCCGTCACGTGATGCCATTGGGATCGAAAATTCTTTTTCCCATAGACTTACATTGGGAAAGAGACGTCTGTAACTCAGCGAATAATTTGTTTTGAAGTGAATCAACTTCCCGGTACAAACACCTAAATAGCCCTTATTTAAAAAATTAAGTTTTTAAAGTTGTAAAACGCACTAATAGCCGAATCCAGAGTTATTTCCCTTCCTCCGTTCATGTGAACGAGACCCAGACCGAGGCTGGAGCGCAAGCCTTGACGACGGCGTGATGTTGGGACCCCGTGACCGAGTCATGTGACCGAGCGGACGCCCAAGATCCAGACGGAAGTCGAGCCATTTAGGTTTCATGCGCCACTGAGCAACTTTCATAGGACTGAACGGGGCCCCTCCTCCAATTGTAGCCTAACGTTACATTGTTATCTAGATAGCTACGCTCTGATTACTGTAAAAAAGAGGAGAAAAAAGGCATTGACATTGGGGAATCAGCTCATGGCTCTGCTTCAACTGTGTGAGAGCCTGTGGACGGCCGACCAAAACATTTTGATATGTCAGAAAATCACGAGCTAATCAGTCCTCGGTCCCCCCTCTACACTGCACATCAAACGATGCCCGACAAAGCTGAAATTCGGTCCGACTCTAAAATGAGTCGTGCGACTCAAAATTCGGGCCAAAAAACGGGCTAAAATCGTACAGCGTATTCCCAGCTTTACAGAGATATGAAGCCTCGTGACGTTTGGCTTGTTTTGCTGCTCTTTGCGTCATGCTGGGTGACATGACCCTGTGACATTACCAAAGTCCCCAGGAGATTATTAAACCGTCTGGATGGCTGAATATCTGAAATGACTGATTTACTTACTTTTCAATATTAATATCATCTGGAGAGGGTTTAAGACCTCCTGGTCCATATTAACATGGGATTGGCATTTGCTCCTCAAACCCTTCCAACCTATAGCAGCTTTAAATCTGAAGCTCAGCAGTTATGTCTTCTCAAATGTCATTAGTGTAGAATTCATGGAATAAAGGGAAGAATTAAAAGAACACATCCCCATGTGAATATAGTAGTACAGGCTTGTTGTTGGACTAGAGCTAAAGGTTTGGACACAGTTCCAGCGTAGAGCTTTGGTGCCACCTAGAGTCCAGACAGACATAGGACACTTTATACCCACAAATACCCAAGGTCTGAATATGCTCCCACCTCTTTAATCTTTACATAATAGCCAGCACTGTGGAACATCATTAATTCATCAAAGTAACGTTTCATTGCAATAGCCTTTCAAAATACAAATTTAGTTTTCATTAATTTTGGATTTTGTTTTGCCCTTATTCAAATGAGGTGCTAAATTCTCCTGTCTAATCCGTCTTAGCTAATATTAGCACACAAGTCCGAGCTCTGAAAGTGTATGCATGAATAGACACAGCTTAGATCCCTACTTAAACTACATTCAGGAGGATAAAAGCCCTGCTCTGGGTAATAACCCAGAAATATTACTGAGACTGGACAAATCAGCCTCTCACTAAAAATACACACACACACACACGTACTGTACAGAGAGGCACACGCATGCACAAACATTTAACACACTTGCTTTTTGCTTTCTCAGCAAGACTTTGTCAAATGAGGTACAAAACTGCTGAGGAAACGGTGCGCTGTGTTTCAGGTCTTATCATGGCTCATACATTATATGTCGATGGAAGCCATAACCTCTCCTCCTCACATCTCCATATAGTGTGATATCAGCACTGAGCAGCAACTTCTATTTCTGTTCTGCATCACTGAGGCACTTTGGTGCGGCTCCCTGTAAAACCTCTGCATTTACACTTTATTGACTGACTATAAAGATTATTTTAACCACTCCCCCCCCCCGAATGCCACCCTCCTTCCTCTTCTCAAGTTTATTCTGGAGACGGAGGGTTTTCTCAGATACTGAAGAAACTGGTGTTCTTCTCAATACACAGATTGAATCGTGTGCGACTGTTTTATTCTCTGGCCAAGAATATAAGCTAAATTATAGCTGCTGTGCAGCTGTGGGTCGGGGCCGGTCATTTTGAGGGGGAAGTATAAGGAGGAGGAAGATGAAAAAACGAAGAAAAGGAAGACAAATGAGAAGTATAGGATGGTCTATCATCATTAAATCTTTAAGGCATTAGCATGTTCATTTCGCCTCAATCGGGTCTCAAACTGTCAACCTCAGAAACCAAAGGCAAGTCACTACTTTGGAAACTACCACGTCACACTATGACATCACACTATGACTGAGGCAATCGCCATGGTTGCATTTAAAAGCAGAATTCAAACAATGTGCAAAATTTAGCTTTTGAGGCAAAATTCAGAGAATTTGCGTACTTCTCATCTCAACAACCTAGAGATGTCTGTAATTTAATTCTATAAAGATTGATCGCTCCATAAGTGACAAACTTGTTTAAAAATGATTGATTTCTATTGACTGCAATGGTTGAAATGAGGAAAGAATTCAAAATACTGTCAAAAATACAGTTTTTGAGATAAAATTCTGAAATTTACCAGCTTACATCTACCATGACCTCAAAATGTTGTCATTTATTTTCATGAACATCGGAGCTTTATTTAGCGAGAATCTGCAGTAGCTGTGTACAGTATAGTTTACACTAAAACGTTCTGAGGACTCAATTTTTGATAATTCAAAAATCTGTCTGGATGGTTTGTGGAGGACGGTCTGAAGATGCAGCGGAGCCAGTTTGGTGTCAATTGAGCAAAAATATGGGAGGAGATAGGTTTAATAAGTTTTACAGTTTTTGAGAAAAACAAAGTGACTGATTTCATAACTCCAGCCAGGTTGAAGCACATGAACATTTCTGCTCACTTGGGTCTACAATTTGGTGGAAGTTGGTGGCTGATTTGTTGTGACTTTTCAAAGTTTTAAACTTTAGACGGTTGCTGTAGCGCCACCATGAGGACTATTGGCCCACAAAGCCAGTTGAGGAAGTTTAGCATAGGACTGGACCTATGGGCAAATTTTGGTTTATTTTCATGCATGAGAAGGCAGACTTCCTAGGAAGAAGAAGAAGAATATTAGCAAAATCAAGAGGGACCAGCAGCATAGCTGTCCAGCCCCTAATAACAAAAACAAATGTATAAAAAGACTTAGACGATTCCAAAGACAGCTATATATACAGTATGTGTCAAGCATCTAGTCTAAAGGTGTCAGTACGTTTTAAACAAAGTGCTTGTTGAATCGTCAACAGTCATGCAGAATCCCTCCCTTAACAACTTCTCAACGTCAGAATTGGAGGGGCTGTGTCTGACAGTTACCAAGTGTAACACCATAAGCTATGCCAGCTGTGTCAGGCTTTGCATACACAGACAATAATTGTTAGTAGGATCAATTCATTGTTGGTTTGGGTCGTTTTGATGGCAGTAAGAATAGAATAGAATATCACCACTTATCCTGTAAAAATACTTGGCCGGTCGCTACTATACTACATGTTTGTGGAGGAACCAAATGAAATGAGTGCATGGCCTGTGGGCAGTGCTTGGATAGGTATTCAGATCCTTTACTTGAATCAAGTTTCATATAAAAGTGCAAGTGACCAGCTAAGAGACCTGTTGATTAAGCTGCATGTTATACCCAACCTAGTCGCCAGGAAAAATGTGAACATTGTATATTTCTGCAAACCACAGGATACGTTGAACAACGATGTTTCTGAACCAAAAATATGTTTCATGAACACGTTTCATGTCAGCCTTGTATCATGCTTGCAGAAACATACAATGCCACGTGGTTAATGTTGTGAAACGATTGGTTCGTTTTAGGTAATAAAACTTCTCGGTTAAGGTTAGAAAAAAATCCTGGTTTGTGTTATAATAATAACTAGGGCTGTCAATCGATTAAAATATTTCATCAGGATTAATCACATGATTGTCCATAGTTCATCGCTATTAATCACAAATTAATCGCACATTTTTTATCAATTCAAAATGTAACTTAAAGGGAAATTTGTCAAGTATTTAACATCTTACTTAAGTAAAAGTACAGAATTATCGTTATTATTATTATGTATTTCTGCTTTCTACTTCTATTAGGAAGGATTCAGTCCCTTCTATGTCAGAGGGAAACTTTGTACATGTTACTCCACTACATTCTTCTGACAGCTTAGTTACTTTGCTGATTATGATTTTACACACGAAACATATCATCAACAAATAAAATATAATGCATCATTATAGATTCAATTATCGAGCAGTATATGAAGTAGTTGTAATGAGGTCCACCTTGAAGAGACTTTAAATAAATTTAAGTACACTTTGTTGATGATTGGTGATACTTCTGATGATGAAAATTGTGAATGCAGGACTTTTACTTTTAACTATTTTTATAGACTCTCGTAAAAGAGTGTGGCAGTAATGGTTTTACTTCATTTAATGATCTGATGGTGAAAATGCTGACTGATTAAAAAGCCGTCAACTCTTGTAGCATTACATGACCACCAGATGGTAGTACAGAGACAGGAAGAGGTCTACGACACAACTATCGAAGCACTCACTGTTCAATCCCTGATGGTTCCACACTGGAGGCTGCTGTCTGAACAGTTCAAAAGCACTAGCGTTAAACCATGGAGGCATGTACTTGTGTTTGAACAAACAGCTTCAAATGTGTTACTCATGTTAAATATGTATGCATCAATTGTGCTGTAAAATACTTTGCTAAAGCATTTACTAAATAGTACTGATAGCAGATGTGGGACCAAGTGAGGTTCCCAGTCCTAAACTTTGAGTTCCGAGTCCTAAACAGGCCTAAACAATAGGCTCTTCACTAAACGTAATGCCATTTTTACAACAGAGTAATAATATATTAAATTTACAAAAATCATAAATGATTTAAACATTTTTTATTTTTTTTTAGGGCTTACAAAGTTAACGTCATAACGCGTTAACACAAGTTAATTTTAACGGCTCTAATATCTTTAACACATTAACACAACTTGCTATTTCTAGGTTGTAGCGGGCTCAGTTTTAAAGCTAGAGTGAAGATACTGGCATCATATGAAACTAGAAAAACCTAATGAATGCATTGGTACCAACCATGTCATACTAGCTTGTCGTGAAGGACAACCTAAATAATGTTCCATACTTACAATACATTTTGGCGAGGAAAAACTGGCATGACCATTTCCAAAGGGGTCCCTTGACCTCTGACCTCCAGATATGTGAATGAAAATGGGTTCTATGGGTACCCACGAGTCTCCCCTTTACAGACATGCCCACTTTATGATAATCACATGCAGTTTGGGGCAAGTCATAGTCAAGTCAGCACACTGACACACTGACAGCTGTTGTTGCCTGTTGGGCTGCAGTTTGCCATGTTATGATTTGAGCATATTGTTTATGTGTGTTAAAGTAATATATTTTGTTATTTATACCCATTGAATGAATGTCAGAAAAATAGAACACGGCAATATGCTTCCTCTCCTGGTACACATAACAGAGTGACAGTTAGATACTAAGCAACTCTGCAAGTGATAATTGATACATAATTAATATGTGAAAATAATGGACAGGCCTGGAAATGTATTGTGAGCTATATAACATGTCTCAAAATATGACACTAGTTACCATTTCTGTGCTTTCATTTATCTGGTATGACAATTAAATACTGCCTAAAATGTCTTCAAACTGATTACAGAATTATAATTGCCTGCTTTTATTCTGAATGTCAGGTGTATTTTGGAAGCCTTATTGATCCGTTGGCTTGGTTTAGCAATTTCTACAGATATTGATGTCAATTTGTTTCTTTCTATCGCATAACCAATAGTAATATCTCTATCTTCTGTCTGCTGCTAGAGGTTTGCTAATGTGAGTTAAAACAAGATGAACTAAAAAAAAAAAAAAAAAGACCCATCAAATGAATTAAATCGACCAAAAAATTGCTAATCTCATAAAATAACAAAACAAAACTGCCCAGAATTTAGTGTGTTAAATAAAAAAGAAAAGGAACACACAAATAAACAAATATAGCTGTAAAATTACAGTCTTAAGAGCGTTTGTTTTCACTACTTGCCTTGTTTTCTTTGCTTCTGTTTTCCAACAGTATGACGTATGTTATGTAGCCTACATATTCTGTACATGCACTTTGAAAACAAACCTGGAACACCGTCATAACAACCTTGAAAGCGCTGTTTTGTGTCTGGAGTTGATGAATAATTAACAGAGAAACAGCCCTGGATCCTGACACTATACTGACCCTTCACCTGGTTGTATAATAACTTTAGAACACTAGTTTGGCCTCAGCTAACTCCAGTTCAGATAGTAAAAAGAACACTAAAGAGGGGTGACACAGGATCATTCATAGAAAAAAGACCTTTTAGTGTACATGCTCTCCTTAACCCTGCTCATTCTTTATGTTGACAGGCTGGCAGTATGGTGGCAGATCGAGACCAGGCCATATGGATTAAGAGGACTGGTTATGTGAGAAGAACACTCTGTACTGGAGACTGCAGTGGGAGCAGGCGTGGAGGGGACGTGCTGTTGACGTCAGAGTCGTCATTCCGCGTCACTCCTGTCAGATAAGCGCACTGAACGGTGATTGGCTTGTTTATGGAAAGGTTGACGCCCTCTTCTTGCCAGGTTCCGCCTATTTGGTAGAAATTTCAGTGCGGGTCGAGCCACTAATGACAAGAGGGGGAGTCATTGTAAGAAACCTCTTTAAACTTAGACTTGAATCCGTTTGGGAAGGATAACAAAACAGACAGGTACATTTCCAATGTAGTGAATTCACTTCTTGTAGTAGATAGTGAATTCTAACGTATATTTATTCCCTCGGTAAAGTATTATGGACTAGTCCATCACTGGCTAGCCCCTCAACACCCGGCGTTCCGTGACACGCGAGATGAAATGATGTAACTTTTGCCGGTACCGGCTTTCATTTACCTTCAACAGCACACTGACAAAAGGAAGTCGTGTTGGCGGAACATTCTCAAGCTTTTTGTTGAACAAATGGCACGGTTTCTTTAGTGTAGGTGAACTTACAGTTGTTTCTCCGGTACACTCGGTACAGTAGTAGGACGGTAGAGGATGAATCCAGCTCGTCGCTGCTCGGCCTTATTGAGGAGCCAGCTGTGTGCGTCCTCACGGGGAGGCACGACAACCAGGAGACCGGGAGCAGCCTCAGCCCCGGCGGGGACGCGGTACTGTCAGTCCGGTGCCGGAGGAGGAGGAGGAAGGGGAGTCAAAGCGACCTCTCCGCCGCTGAAGGCGACTGGAGCATCCACCGCCACCGGGGCAGCAACAGGTATTGTAACCTCCACCTCAGTAGTTCATCCAGTATCCACCAACAATTAAAGGCCTCACGTTACTATGACTCATCAGTTACTATGACTCCAGTAACTATGACCTCAGTTACTATGACTCCAGTTACTATGACCCCAGTTACTATGACTCCAGTAACTATGACTCCAGTTACTATGACTCCAGTAACTATGACTCTAGTAACTATGACCTCAGTTACTATAACTCCAGTAACTATGACTCCAGTTACTATGACTCCAGTTACTATAACTCCAGTTACTATGACTCCAGTAACTATGACTCCAGTAACTATGACTCCAGTTACTATGACCGCAGTTACTATAACCCCAGTAACTATGACCTCAGTAACTATGACTCCAGTAACTATAACTCCAGTAACTATGACTCAAGTTACTATGACTCCAGTTACTATGATTCCAGTAACTATGACTCCAGTTACTATGACTCCAGTTACTATGACCCCAGTTACTATGACTCCAGTTATTATGACTCCAGTAACTATGACTCCAGTTACTATGACTCCAGTTGGCTCTTTCTGCCCAACGCTGACTCATCAGTATCTGTCATCCTCCATGACTCAAACTGTGATATTTGAATCGATCTATATAAAATGTCACAAACCTACTCCTTTTTTTTATTATACCTTGTGGTAAAATTAGTATGAAATATTGAAATAGGTTGAGTTTTTAATCAACAAATCGTACTCTTTACTCTATATTAAGGCACTAATGATTCAAACTATTTGAAGTATAACTTTTCACCTCAGCTCCAAACTGTCTTAAAAGTCAGACAACACGTGTATTTCTGAGCATATGGCTGATGATGTAATCATGCAACTCATACAACTACCCAGTAGAGTATTGTAGAAACTAATCCACTCAAATGACTTTAAAAGGGCATTACAACAAAATGCTGCTGAGGCAGGCAGGAAGTTGTGCCAAACACATGACAGGACATGTGGGAATACTTAAAGTATGTTTCTGCACTGGACAGAATGTTCCTTAAAATTGATCTACTCGTGCATTGTGTGATGAACAACATGAATGAAGCTACATCTACTGCACAGCTTTTCTAAACTCCAAAGTTCCCAGTTTTTAGATATCTAAATTACAATATAGAAGCATTTTCATGAAGTGACGCTTCCTTCGAAGCATCTGCCATCTGGCATCTCTGGGACAAAATAACACAACTAACTAACTGCGACTGTTTTTTCTAATGATCAAAATCAGCTGTCCTTGACCGAAGAAACTCTTAGTCGACTAACACTCATACGATTCTGTCGCCTAAACGATTAGTTGATTTAATCGACAGATCTGTAAAACTAAGTTTCTCCACAAAGAATCACACAAAAGCACCACTTTAAATATTGTTTACCAGAGATGGGCTCTTAAGTTTCTTGGAAATAACTCATTCAGCATAAATAAAGCATAAAAAATGACTAATCAACTAAAGAAATGTTAGTCAATGAAGACCAAAATGACTAATTAGTTGACTAATTGACTTAGAGGGAGCAGCCCTAGAATCACCTTTTATTGGTCAAACATGTGTACACACAAGGAGTTTGACTCTGGTTCGTTGCTCTCAAAGGTACACAGTTCCAGTACAAACAGACAGCTAAAAAATAAAAAAAAAAGACAAACAAAGTTGAACAAACATAGTTAAAAAAAAAAAAACATAGAACAACTATGTATAAAAGAAAATAAATAAATAAAAGGAATAAAATGGAAATATAGGGGTTATCTGCTCAGGCTGTATTTACCATGCCATGTGCACATAGAAACAAACCTTTACCTTTATCATAAGCAGACATAATTGTAAACTCTTCTAATAGAAATTTAAAAATCAACAATTTAGTTGAGTTGAACTCTAATTAAATGAGTCATCTTGACTGTCTAAGCTGAATTCCTATTTATTGGGAGGCTGGCAAATGATCTGTATGTGGTGGAAGAGAGCCACTGAAAGCAGTGCATGGTTGCAGTACAACTCGGTTAAATGGGCATACTTTTAACCAATGCTCTAAGACCTGGTGTTGCTTTTTTCCTCCCAAATAGTCTGAGTCCTCAGTCTGATCTTGACCACACAGCCGATGGGTACGTGGTTTTTTTACATCGCGTAACAGAAGTGCATATTTGACAGAGTGTCCGATGTTATTAGGGTATAAGTAAATAAAAATACAACAAATCTATCTTCTTATCTTGTTGGTTTCTTATTCTGTCAATATTAAGTCACATCAAGGTCGATATTATTCATCATTATAATAAAAAAGGCATTACAACAAAATCCCTCTGAGGCAGGCAGGAAATGATGCCAAACACATGACAGGACACATGGGAACACTTACAGTATGTTTCTGCACTGGACAGAATGTTCCTTAAAATTATTATTATAATTATAAAAATAATATAAGATGCATATCTAGGGGGTTCAATGAGCCAACGCAAACTGTGCCTATGGGTAGGGTGTTTGGAGGTCAGGAGCTGGGAACCCAGGGTCTAGACTATAGGCTAGTATAAATATAATTAATGAAACGGTATTTACAAGTTCTGAATCTGCTCTACAAAATATGATTTTACAGGACAAACGTTGCCAGAATAATTACATGTTCAGAGGAAGGCTGTAATTTGTGTAATTTAAAAAAAATGAGCAAGTTTTGTTTTTCGGGCTGCACGGTGGTGCAGTGGTTAGCACTTTCACCTGTCTTCATGGGCAGATGAAGTTTTGATCAGTTGCCAACATGTCACAGATGTGTAGATGTTGAAACTCTTCTTTATTCTGAGCAGGACTTGTTCTGTCCATGTTGGCTAATAATTAGCTTGTGTTAGTTAGGTGCACACTTTGAGTCCTTGTATTTGGAGATTCTTATTTCTAAATAAAACGGAACATCTAATGAAATCTGCCACGTTACCTCTTTGACTTGTCAACCACTCAGTGTGTTCGCTGGAGTTTCTATTGGTGGCGCTCTTTTCTTCCGCCACAGTGCCTATCACTACTCCTGCTTAGTAACCTCTTCTATTTATTCACTCTCTAAACCTGTGACACAGGATGTTCTTGATGTGACTCTTAAGCAGCTACCTATCCACTAATCTGTTCAAGCAGCCTCTGTAAACTATGACCAATCACTTCTTATCTCACTGCTTTTGAACCCGCGACCCTCCCAAGCCAAGTCCCTACGGACCTGAGCTAATGCCGCGTTGAGTTTTGAAAAGCGTAACCCCCACACTTATGTGTGGCGTGCAAATGCCTTGACTCACTGTGATTTGAACAAGCTGCAGGGTTGACGTAGTCTCGTCCTCTCTCTTTCTCTCTATATTCTAAGTTACTCTCTCATCCACATGCACTCTCAGGTACCAAAATTTGGCACCGATTGATTTAACATGAATCGATACTCTGTAGTGCAGTCGGTACTTTTTTAAAAGCAGGCTAAATATCTGGAGGGGAGCTACAGCCAATGAGAGCGCAAGACACAAGTTGAGGGGAAACCATATGTTGCATTTGCAACACGTACGGAAATGGTTGTTGCACCTCCTGTAGAGGAAAACAGATAAATAGTAAAGATGCACAGAAACGGGCTATTTTATGAACACGTGCCAACGACAACAACAATAAGCATGACTACATGCATGGTGTTACGCCATTTACGTGTCACTTCTCGTGTGTTTTCGTGAAAAAACCTAGTTTGGAGACCAGACATAGTCAAGATTCCTGATTACAAGACAGCGAGTCGTGTAGTGTTAACGGTACAACGATGTGACGACTTTGAAAGTCGTGTAGTGTGAACTTGACTTTATCTGCTAACTGCTCCTCTATGTTCACCAGCTAGTCTCTAACTGGGTCTGCTGTTTGCTGTTGAGCAGGTAGTGTCCAATGGGTTTTTTAGAGCTGGCTGAAAACAGCTGCCGAAACCCAACCGTAGTTATGTCAGTGTTTTATTGTCTCTTACATTTGACAAGCAGTATTTACTGTAAAACTGACACATGGTGTTATATGACCGTCTAAAGGAAGCCTGATATTAATGAAGTATTCAAAAACTTTCTAAACATGTTCCAGTTAGGGACCAGCATTTGGGTCAAAGTCTTTAACCAGGCTGATGGGCTGCCTATTTTAGGTATTGTCACAAGGACACCGGTCAGGTGTTTCCTTTCATGCCCATACAAACACACGCTCATGAATATCCCACATGGCCTGGGTCAGCAGCAAAACTGTGGCTTAAATTAGCCACTTGGATAATTCCTGTGTTTCTCTGGAGGGTTAAAACTCATAATCTTACTCCATGCAGATCTTTACTGGCCTCCATTTCTAACGGGATTTGTCAGGCTGAGTTACATAACCATCAAGACATGTGTCGAGAGTGCACGCTATGGTTACATCAATCAGTCAGCATGATATTATCTTCAATTCAAAGGGGAAATCTTGGCAGTATCGACACAACAGCACTAAAACATAAAACTGAAGTCGCTGTAGGCCTGTTTGTACATGTATACAGTTGTACTGGCAATTCATGGCAGGTACATTTGCTACATGCAGATATGAACACACTTGCTAAGTCAGATGTTGAGCACAACAGTTCATCTTTATAAGTGGTCAACAAGATTTTAGTAATAATTATCATATTAGGTTTCAACTCAAACAATGGTTGACAGTCATTTAAAACCTATAAATGTCAGTCTGTGTCCAGCTTCCAGTGGAATTCAGCAGTTCCACAGACAACTCATGTCTGATTAATGTCCCGTACATACAGGACAACCCTTCATTCATTTTCACCCTATACCACTTAATCTAATATGTCACTCTGGTAATTTAGTTAATTGGCATGCGTTTGCCACCGCAGAGCCAAAGGAGACGACGACCTAGAATTTGATCTGTGTGTTTGCGTAACCAGCACCACTCAGCACAGTTAGGCTTACTATCCAACAGTAGCTTCACTCACTCCTGGAACTGGACTTCGGCCACCATGTGCTCTTTCCTTTGGCACGGAGAAAGAACAACAGTCTGAGTGCAAAATGAGGGCGATAATGGTGCTGCTCTGATTTGTAGGAACTTTCACACCTCAACTACCGGAATGCTGCCATCATTAAAGGGGGACTACGCCCATTTTCAAAATTCATACATGTTATTCCTAAAGCCTGAGACAGTACAAAAATAAAAAAAAAAGATGATTGAACATGAAAACAACTCTCTCCCAAATCCAAAAACTTGAGTGCTAAAACTCAAATTTGTGATGTCATTGAGACACATATTCTGAATGCGCTCTATACATTTTCAAAGAATGCTCCTAAAACGAGTATAATATCAGCATATCCCACATGTCTTAATCAGAAAATGCTCCATTTGGAATAAGGCCTAATTCTGAATGTCCAAGTGGAATATGCTGTTTACATGACCTGTATCAAATTTGGAATAAGAGTGGAATATTAGTGTGCATGTAAACGTAGTCAGCGTGGCTCATTGATGTATTTTTAACAACAATGAAGCTCTATGGCTCAGAGTAAGAAGACATATCAGGCTTTGACAGACACAATACTTGTTAGTACATACGTCTTTTATGTTGTTTACAGTAAGAACAATATAGACTCTTTAAAGGTGCTACATATAACTTTCAGAGGATCCTTGTTATTAATGACACCTGTGGCCATTAAGTGAACTGCAGTCAGCATCCTGACATCTCTCCACATCGTCCATTAATTCCTGATAATGGACAGCTCGTCGGGCATTATCCCTTACATAATGTTCTGTAATGTTCCAATATTTTATTTGGACCATTGGCTCCATGTTACTAACTAGCTTGCAGCTAGCAAATTACTTTATCAGCTACTGTTATGAAGCAACCAAGTAGATCCATGCTGCATAGTTACTTTAAGTTACAGCAAGCTGGCCAAGCATAGCCGAAGCACTCAAGATAGTATTTTGCTACATTAGCTGCACACTGTTGGCACTTTAGGGGAGCTGAAGAGAGGCAAGGCACTCGGGAGCGCGCATAAACGTCTTTGGATTCTTCGGACAGGATGTTATAGGCAACTGAGAAAGTCAGGGAAGGTCTCCGTTTTTAAGTTGCATTACAATCTATACACACATTGGCAATATAAAGTGATTAAAACAGGTAAATTGTTACATATAGTACCTTTTTAAGTGTGTTGGATGTTGGAATTTTTTGAGGCAGGGCACACTTGCATTCTTTCCTGGTGGCGTATGAGTGCCGTCTTAGGACGTATGTTGAATGTAGAATGAACACAGTGACAATTCATTGTTGACTGACATTCCAGTTTAGTACATTTCCTCCCAGGATTGCCTACGCTGCAGAGCTCTCATTCTGTTACTTGAGGGAGAGGCAGAGCATTCTTGAATGGGCCAGTTAATAACTGAGCCAGTTGATGATCCGGCTGCCACAGCAGCAGTCACTGGAGCTGTCTCATGAGAGTCACACTGTCCGTCCATACCCACATCCAGCAGACTGCCTGCTCCCACTCAGTTCAGGTCTGCAGGGAGAAGAGCAAGGAATGACTGAGAGGACGACAGGCAGGGAGAAAGGAAGAGCGTTGAGTGGATAACCAGCGGACAGACTGAAAACTCTTTATGTATGCGTGTGTGTTTTCTTCATCCATTTTGTTCCATGTAAGTATCTGCTGGTGTTTTGTTTTAATGTGTGGCCAACAGTTAAATCAAGTCTGGTCCAGTTGGCGTCACTCCCCTATGATGGTACAAATAGGATGAAATCTGATTGATGACAATGTTGTTGTAGAATTGATCAGCATCCAGACTGTTGGAATCTACATAACTATGTATGAATGATGAGTTGAAGGAGGACATCATTAAGTCAGATGAATCCCATTGTTGTTTGCAACAGTGGACAGTAGCCTGACAAATTGAGGAAACAGTTAGTGGTGTTGTTTTGTGTTGTATTAAGAGGTTTTTAGCCAGTAGAGCGGTGTAGCTCTGGGGATGACAGAGTCAGGCGATCAGTTGGTAGGTTGAAGGTTGACAGTTTTGCTTTTGAGTGAAATATCTTAACTCATTTTCAATGAAATGCCATGAAATTTTGTGCAGGCTTCCCTGATCCGGCGCTAAAGGGTGCCTTGTGCGGCGGAATCACGCGTGCTGGGGAATGGCAACGGGCTGCGTGAGTGGAGGGGTATTCAGTTGGTTGCAATCTGCAACCTCACCACCAGATGCCACTAAATCCTACACACTAGCCCTTTAAGCACACTAACCCAAAATCAGATTAGTGAATTAACTGGGTTAAGAAATGTCTCGAACAATGTAGATGTGCCACTGAGAGAACAACCCACACTCTGTCTCTTTCTCTTCCCTCCTCCTATATGCTGTTATGTAGAGAACACATGGCTTTTGTGTGTGTGTGCCATCCCGACCGGTTAGGCAATATGTCCATTGTTATCAAAACCCTACCTACTTATTCAGTTAGGTAGGCAACATCCTCATCCACGTCATACTGTACACCCACTGTCACACACCTAATGCACACCTATTATGAGCATCCTCTCTCCTTTTCATCTTCCTTTTTCCTTCTGAAGATGCTTCCTGTTCTTCACAGTCAGCGTCTGTCATTACTATGACGATCGTGTTAATGCAAAAACCTCATTGGTCCTCATGTTTCTCTCTCTCTCACCGGCTTATTGTGTCTCGGTGCTCCCTAGAGGTCATTCTGCCACCGCCAAGCGAGAGGGAGGGAGTGAGGGAGGGGTAAGAACTGATGATTCAGAGAGAGGGAGACAGACGTACTGGAGGACGAGACAGATAAAGGATGAGTCACAGTCTGGACAGAGAGCGGGATCCAGCTATGTAGTGGAAGAGGATTAAAGGGCAGGAGTGAATGACAGGTGGATTGTACTGCATGGTCCTCAAGTGTAGGAAGAAGAGGGAAGAAAGCTATCGACCAGACATGGAGGCCATAGGTAAGACATTTATACTAAACACTGTTACTTAGAATGACCGGAGTGGTAGACATGAGACAAGCAGGCAGCAGTGAGGAGGTGAAAGGTGAGGGCCTTACTGTCCGAGACGGTTCCACTCTTAACAGTGTTGTCAGAGTAACTGCTGTGAAGGGAAACGGAGTAAAGTAAAGGAAGATATCCAGCAGTAGGGCTGGGGGATAGGACCTGATACAGTGAGACCATCCACATTTGTCGAGCATCAAAGCTTTTGCCTTACTGTTTAGCTTAAATATCTCTGGGTGTATAAGGCTGCTGTATCGATTCTCAAAAACACTATTGATTTTAATGAATAGTTTGCATGCAAAGATTGACTCAGTCAATACTTTTTTAATTTGCAAAGCTATGCGCCCTCTCAGTGTCGGTGCCCTCTCATAATCAGTGGTGGAAGAAGCACTCAGATCCTTTACTTAAGAAAAAGTAACGATACCACACTGTAAAAAATACTGATTACTGGTTCCTGATTTGAAATCTCAACCTTTTTAATTTTAGACTATTTTATTACAGCAAAGCTTGCATGCAGTTGGTTGCTTTTGTTTAATGAACAAAAAAGGGTTTTGTAGAAAATTCTTTATAATCCTAACAACGGTAAGGTATTTAAAAACACATTGTTTGGGGTCTGTGCCAACATTCAGGTATCATATTGGCTCCTATATCTGAAAATTGAAGATGTCTGTCTGATACCCAGTCTGATCTGCATGGACTGCATTTATACAGACAGGCTGTGCTGGCACTGTCTTGGTTTTCGAATTGGCCTTAAATTCAATTACCGGTCATGTGAAAGCGTTTTAAATTGGGATTTCTGAAAGCTTTTAGGTTGAGGGGTTTTCCAAGGTTGTGCGCGTGGAAAACAGTTAGCTCAGTTTGTTTCACTCCCATAAAGGAGTTCAATGGAATTCATTAAGGGGAGAGATTGTTGTGGAGTATTTCTTAGTCTTAAACTTGTTTTTCCATTTGTCTCTGTAGCTATCCTATAATATTACTACACTACGTGTACAGGCACAGACAACCTGTCCAATTGCAGTAGACCAACACCATAGACATCACATTAGACCAAACCATTTTACACTGGTGAAGTCTGACATACTGATGTTTAAGGTTAGAAACTTTAAGTTAACTTTGGCCTTCGGAGGTTGCCGCTTGGTCTGGACTTAATCTAAAGTTCATCTCTGTCACAAATACTCCAAACAGACTAAATGTGTCACCAACAAAAGGCACTGCCAACGGAAAAGAACAAAGCAGGGTCTCCAGAAACTCTGGAGTCAAATGGGAACCACCAGGCTAAAAATGTATTTATACCCATGATTCATACTCATACCTTTAATTCATGCATTTAGGCATTAAAACTCAAACTTGCTCTAGTCAGTACACTCAGGGGTTTTGCTGATGCTACCTTTCTTGGTCTGGTATCACCAGTAGCTTATAGTGGCCAATGTTACCAAACTGACACAAAGCACCTTTAATGACCACACATTATTTCTCCCTTGTTTCCTCTCCATCAGTTTGTCCAATGGGTGGCAGCAGCAGCAGCAGGTTGTTTGGTACGTTGGCCCAGTCACTGAACAGCGCCCCCTTGGCCCAACCAGACCTCTACCCAGAAGAGAACCATGACCAGGACCCGGTGGAGACCAACCCAGACCAGCTGCTCAGAGAGTGCGAAGAGGCCCTGCAGATGCGTCCGGCCCGGCCACATCGGGATCTGGTCTGTCCCAGCGGCACAGCGCCCTGCCACCACAACCACAACCCATCCATACGGATCATGCAGTGGAACATACTCGCACAAGGTAGAGATCTGTGGATAAATGATGAATTTTGAGGAATCCAGTGACGTATAGAAATGTAAAAGTTGTATTTAAATTCAAGGGTTGTTTTATTTATTTATTTATTTATTTATTTACTTTTTCTGAGGTTCATATTTGTGGTTTTGAGTGAAATATCTTGACAGCTTATCAATGGATTGCCTTCAAATTTGGTTGAGAAGTTCATGCTCCCCTCAGGATGAATTGTAATCACTTTGGTGATCCTCTGACTTTTCATCTAATGCCGTCATCAGGTCAAAATTTCAAGTTGTCCAGTACTTTGGTTTATGACCAAATACCTGCAGAACTAAGGACATCCCCGTCAGCCTCAGCTGCAGTTTGCGTTTAGTGCTAATTATGCTAACACGCTAATCTAAGATGTATTACCATTTAGCTGAAAACAGCGCTGCGCTGAAGTAGAGCCTCACAGAGCCGAGGATGAAAAGGAATGAATTTGACATAAAAACTTCTCTCTCTCTCTTTCTTTCCAGCTCTTGGTGAGGGGAAGGACGGGTTCATCCGTTGTCCACTGGACGCTCTCAACTGGCAGGAAAGGAAGTACCTGATCCTGGAAGAGATCCTCACCTACCGCCCAGACATCCTGTGCCTACAGGAAGTGGACCACTACTTCGACACTTTCCAGCCAATCATGGCCAGCCTCGGTTACCATGGCACCTTCCTGCCCAAACCCTGGTCTCCCTGTCTGGACGTAGAGCAGAATAACGGCCCCGACGGCTGCGCCTTGTTTTACCGCCGCTCGCGCTTCTCTGTCCAGGCCACGGCTCACCTGCGGCTGTCGGCCATGATGCTGCCCACCAACCAGGTGGCCATCGTCCAGACTCTGCACTGCCAGATAACAGGCCGCCAGCTGTGCGTGGCCGTCACCCATCTGAAAGCTCGTAGCGGATGGGAGAGGCTGCGGAGCGCGCAGGGTGCCGACTTGCTGCAAAGTTTACGCAGCATAACGTCCCACAGCGGCAGCCAGAACGAGGCGGTGTCAGGCGCCGTCCCTCTGGTGGTGTGCGGGGACTTTAACGCAGAGCCCTCAGAGGACGTTTACCGGCGCTTCAGTTCCTCCGCTCTCGGCCTGAACTCCGCGTATAAGCTGTTGAGCTCCGACGGACAGACGGAACCGGCCTATACCACGTGGAAGATCCGCCCCTCTGGAGAGAGCTGCAGCACTCTGGACTACATCTGGTATACCCACGATGCTTTGAGTGTGGAGCGCCTGTTGGACATTCCCACGGAGGAGCAGATCGGCCCAGACCGCCTCCCCTCCTACCACTACCCCTCTGACCATCTATCACTGCTCTGTGACGTGAGCTTCAGGGAGGAGCCCCATAGGTTGATGTAGGCAGCCCTGGACCAATAGGAGCACTGCTAGAAGTGGACTGCTTGAAGCAATACTCAACCTTTACTGTAGATCAGAGAGAGGACAGTGATCGTGACATCATCTTTGATTGAGTCAAGGCGGAGCAAGTGAAATCTGATTTGAGTGTGAATATTTTGAGACACAAACCACTTTCTGTAATGTTGCTATTATTATTTTAAATATAGTCATAATGGGGGACATTAGAAGATCATCACTTCTGATGTACTTCTAGTTTTTGCAGTAACTTGGTATTTGATCCATCGACCGTAGAGGTGGGTGAGCCTGTCAGTCCCCAGGTTCTTTGAGCTTTTTAACTAAACTCTCTGTTTATTTAACTGAACTTCAGCTGATATGGCAGCTAAAGGGGTTCATCTGCTGAACTTTGAAAACTGTAAACCAACTGCAGTTAAGAACATTCTTATTTCATTAATTTATTACATTATTCTTTGTACTTTTTTTCAGTTGGTTATACCATAATCAACCGTTTTTCCTTTAGTGTTTTTAAATTTTGCAACCATTCTCGATGGTTCCTTAGTTTGACTTTGGTAATCATGACAATGTTGTTGCTGTGACTACACTGAACATGAGGAGAAATGTTAATATGTAGAAATAAAATCACTATTTTTACTCTTAATCGCATTGATTTCCTGGCTGGTACAGTTTACTACACACACACACACACACACACACACACACACACACACACACACACACACACACACACAGGCCTCGATTCACACTGGTTTTATAGCAGCCACTTAATTAACTGTTTGGTTTGTAGGATTCGTCCACTGAAGACTGCTTTTTAATAATAATAACAGTAATAGATTTAATTTGTACAGCAAAACATGGTAACACTTCATCATTAATAAATGGTGCACTGATAGTTGATAAAACTTTAGTTAATAGTTATTTTACTGTTAACGATGAATTGATAATTAATGTTTACAAATTATTAGGAATGCTATAACTTGTGTTATTTTATCATTAGTTTGTGTAATATGAAATAATTAGCTTATAAATTATATATTCATAGCCGATAAGAGATGATAACAATTACATTCTGATTACATTAGTAAACTATTTATTAACAGATTATTGTTGCACACATAACATTTTATATACTATATTAAAGTATTTGTTGATAATTACTAAATGATTTGTAAACCTTTCAGAAATTGTTTGTAAAACATCTATAAACATTACATAGATAGATGGACCAGAAATCAATTATTAACCATTGACAAAGTATTAACCATTTATCTAAATAATATTTATAGATGTTTACAAATCAACTATTAACCATTAATAAATTGTTTCAAATATCTGGTCCATCCATCTATGTAATGTTTATAGATGTTTTATGAACAATTTCATGAACAATTTCTTAAAGGTTAATTAACAAATACTCAGTATATAAAATGTTATAATGTGCACAACAATAAACTGTTAAAATAATAAATTATAGCATTACTAATAATTAGTCAACATTATTAATTATCATTTAATTGTTTAATAACAGTAAAATAAATATTGACTAAAGTTAAATTAACTATCAACTTACCATTTATTAATTATGGTTGTTATAAAGTGTTACCTAAAAAAACATAATTACAAAGTGCTTCACAACAGCAAAATAAAACAGAATCCAATCAAATAAAAGCATTATAAAAAGAACATAAACGTAAAAATAAACTAAAATATAGTTCACACTAAGATATTAAAATTACTACAAGGAACTTTCAGGGTGATTTTGGCGGCCCCTGCGGACAAAAGCAGTAGGACTGGCGGAGCTGCGAGGCGGAGCTCTGCTCCTGACCACCTACCGGAGCTCCGACTGCAGGTTGAAGGTGGCAGTGAAGCTGGATCTGGGTCTGTCCACGATGGGTTGGGCACTGTTGGAGGTCCCACTGGAGTTCGAGTTGTGTGATTTTGTCTGATTTTGCCGGAATCCAACCCGGTGGCACCGATGACAAGCATTAACAATAACTATATCGACATAGCCATTATTCTCACTGATGGCCTGGTTTACTTATGTAGGTCATACACAGGCATCAGTATTAAATTGAGACCGTTTCATAACCAGTTAAACAACTCCTTACAGTAACTGTAAAATAATAAATCAATAGAATTGATTATTAGACATACATAGCAAGGAATTAATTAAGCAAAAGCACATTTTAAAAAGTGTGTTTTTAAAAGACAAAGATGTGGCTTGCCTGATCTCCTCCTCCGGGAAATCACTGCTCAGCGACAGGGCCCTGATAGCAAAGGCCCGGTCAGCCCTGGTTTTCAATCCAGATCTTGGGGTTATACGTGCTCTTTTGTTAGAAATAGTGAGGAGTGTGGCAGCAGCATCTTGAATTATCTGGAGTCTGGACAGGTTGTGTGTTTGCATGTGTTACAGTAGGCTAGACGGGATGTGATGAATGCATGAATGACAATTTCCAGGCTCTTGGGAGACAGAAAGGAAAAAGTGACCCCAATATTTCTGCAGCCAGTGGAGAATGGACCAAGTTGTGGTGAGATGTGATTACGTGTGGTGTCTGGGCCTATGATAATGACTTTGGACTGAGTGATACATCTCCACACATCTCACAGGAATCACATTCTCCAATTCTCCCATATCAGCGGTGAAGATGTCCGTTTCCTCCATTTGCACAAAGCTCAAGGTCAATGTATGCAATACATTCAGTGCATTTATGAGACTAGAAAGTATTTCCACTTTGGTTCTTTCCACAAAAATTAAATATTTGAGTGCCATTCAGAATGTTGCACTTTGAGACTGAAAGTTGTTCCAAAGTATTTCACAATCTGTCAAATGACTAACCAGTTTCTCTGTTCTGCTTCTGCAGTAATAACAGCTGACCAATAGATACAGGAGGTCTGCTGGTGTACTAATCCCAGTCATTACCAGCAGCACAGCGCCTCTCTGTGGCCCGACCTGCACCACTTCATCCGGATTCATGCAACCTCAGCATTTCTTTAAAAAGGCACTAAACCGTGCCACTAAATAATTATCTGGCATTTCATTTTTCAGATGGCTGAATAAGACAACTTCACTCAGTTTCAATTCACATTTCTTGTTTTTTTTTATAATACATATTTCAGTAAAATCTACTTCAATACACTGATAGTACAAGAAAAAAATAGTATATTATACTTCAGATGTGGAGCACACCATTTAGTTCTTTAATCTCGACAGACATCCTTTCACTCCCTTTTTATGAACAGTAAAAAACAGTGCTCTGCAGACAAACCATGAGACTGAAACAGAAGACATGAATTCTAAACGAAGTCTGTACTGATGCATACCCGCTGAGTATCAAAAAATGCTTTTTACATTTCTGTTTACAACAAAGTCTTGTCAGGCTTTTTTTATATTACGTTTGATTACAAAAAGGAGTTGTTTCATTTACAATCTAAGGCTGCCTCATGTCTCCTGAGCTCCGAAGGATCTGCGTGTGCGTCTGTGTTTGTACAACAGTCCCTTTAATCCTTTGTGGGGCTTCAGCAGCTCCATAGTAAGAGCAGGCGTCTCCCTGGAGACCAATGTTAGAGAGCAACTCTGAGCGGGGTGGTGGGGTGGGGGGGTGATTGGATGTGTCCTGCACTTCCTCAGCAGTGTCCACAGTCACTTCCTGTACTCCCCCCCCCCCCTCCCGGGGACCCCGGAGTACTCAGGATGAGGTGGTTTCTGCCGATGCTGCTGGTGGGCTGGAGGGTGCAGCTTCTGCTGCCGCCTCTGATTGTGCTGCTGCGGGCTGACTGCGGGGGGGCTTCTGGGGCGGGGGGGGGGTTTTGGATGGAGCCGGGTGAGGCTGGCTGACCTGGATAGAGAGCTGTGGCAGCGCCTGGGCCACTGCCGCCGGTTTAGCCAGGATGAGGTGCGGCCGGCCTGCTGTTAGCTGGACCGTCTGGACGCCGGTGGCGGTTTTAGCGGCGCCTTGCGCTAACTGTGTAGCGATGTGTTTAGCCTGGAAGAGCTGCGTGATCTGGCCTGACGGGTTGGCCTGCATGAGCGAGGCCAGCTGGTTGGCCGGGATGGTGATGATGGTGATCTTCTCTCCCGCCTTGGAGCCGGCGGGCATCATGGTGGGCAGAGCCTGGATGACCAGTTTGGGGGGAGCGCTGGAGGAGGCGTTGCCTACCGTTACCGGGACCCCTGTGGTGGTGGTGAGGATGGAGGAGGAGTTTAACGTCATCTGACCTAGTGAGTTGGTCATGACCAGTGGCATGGCTCGGATGGGCCTGCAGGAGAAAGAGAAGGGAGGAATATTGATTACAAGCCTGACTACATGCCAGGTCTTTATACATGGATAACTGTTGATCATTTGGCTTTCCACAATTAAATGAACATGATCGCCTGAGATATTGACGTTACATTAAAATGTGCATTCTGCTCATAGAAAACTCTGAAGCAGATCAAATCAAGAGCTTCCTAAACCAACAGACAGCCACCAGCCGGTGACCGAGATGTTTTGTCACTTTTGGGTATAGATATTATCTATACAAGTATAAAATTGTTTATCGAGCTGTTACTGTTGCTAATTTTGCTCTTGAAGTGCACCAGATTGAAGCATTTAACTTAAAGATGTAGCTAACAAATGTGTAGGGTGAATATTCCTGCATTTTTTCATATTGCAATATATATAGCAGAAAAAAATATTGCAATGGCAGCCCTAATTTGTACATTAGCAGGATTGTAAGCACAGCATGGAGGTGAAAACAGTGCTCTCTTTACTTTAATGTGAAAGTGCAATAAAAATATGTTGTCGCTAAAAATCAATGATAAATCAAAATAATCGTGATTATCATTTTGGCCGTAACCGTGCACCCCTATTTGATTTGGTTGTTGCCAGCCCCTTTCACACACGGAATATGTAACATTTAGTGCTGTCAATCGATTCAAATATGATTGTCCATAAGTACAACATAGGTAAAACATTTGATCTGTTCAAAATGTACCTTGAGGGAAGATTTGTCAAGTATTTAATATTCTTATCAACATGGGAGTAGGCAAATATGCTGCTTTATGCAAATGTATGTATATATTTATTATTGGAAATCAATTACCAACACAAAACAATGAAATGTATTGTCCAGAAACCCTCACAGGAACTGCATTTAGTATCAATCATGACAAACAGTGTATAGAGACCTGCTGGCAGTGTTGCTGGGGATGACAGTGACGTAGGTCGTCTGAGGCTGGGTGGTGGTGGGGGAGTTGGTGCCCAGGCTGGCGGGGCCGTGCTGGTGAGCCGGGTGCTGGCCAGACACCACCCCCTCGCTGTCCTCCACCTCCTCTCCGTCCTCCTCGTCGTCGATCACCCGGATGTTCTTGGGCATTTCTTTAAATTGGTAGGCCAGCCGCTGTCCCTCCACTTTAGCCAGGATGCCACGCTGGTAGTAATACCTACACACACAAAGACACACACACAATATCAAAGCTGTGTTGTCATGTATGACAGAGACAGACTCTGTTCAGGACTATCAAGGATTAGATGTGGAGAGGACAGGCTGACCTCAGGGCTCGGCCCATGGTCTCGTAGTTCATGTCGGGCTTGTTCTTGTGTTTCCCCCACAGCTTGGACACGGCCTTGGAGTCCACCAGCTTGAAGATGCCCTTCTCCCTCTGCATCCATTTGATGTACCTGGGACAGGTGTTTTTATCCTGCAGCAGCTCGAGCAGGAACTCCCACAGGTAGGTGGTGTTGCCTTGAGGACACAAAGCACAACATCATGACATCCTCTGCATCATGTAGCTGCCTTGACAGGATCGATACATCTGAGATCTCCACAGCACGTCGCAGTTTGATAATGGAACGTCTCATAAACCCCCACAAAATACAAGACTGTTGTATCTGATTTTCACTGACACCAAAGCAATACTGAACACAAGACAAAAGCATCAAGTGATTAGCATCAAGATAATAAAGATCTGTTTTTTTAATAATCTTATAGCCCAAGTGATTAAAACATTTTAAAAACCTTATCTGGTACTCATATATTACTTTAATTTGTATTCCACTTTACAGTGCAGGGTCATCTACAGTCAACATCTGGCATGTTGTGTACGTGTGCACCCCTTTGACCGACCTTTGCCCTCCCTCGGTCTCTTCTTGATCCCCAGGTCAAAGGAGCCGTTCGAAGCGAGCTGGGTTGTCTTGGGCTTGCGTCCACCTGCACTCAACACACACACACACACACACACACACACACACATACGTGAAGATGTGGTCAATGAGAGTCGTAACACACCATGTCATCACATCATTTTCAAACATGCTTGACACCTATACCACCCCACTTCACTGTCTACTATAGCCCAAACTGAGCAGGTAATGACTGATTTTAGAGGAACAAAAGAGCCTCTGTAGCCTCCAGCACACATCTTTTACATTAAAGCCCCTCTCCAGCCAGTGTTACTTCCTATTTCTTAGTTAACGCTCTTTCTAAAACAGAGAATGGGGATGTGGTTAATAGTCAGACAAAATTCATTACCATGGCAACCAGATTGCATCGTTTTTCAACCCAGCTTATATAAATTTACTGTTTATTAGACCACAAATGAGATAAGAATCAGCGCAACAGGCCGACTCTCTCTCTCAGTCTGGCTGCTGCTGCACCGAGGAGCCGCACCGCCGCACGCTGGCCACAGCGCACCAGAGGACGGATAGACATGTTGCCGAGCTCCGCCGTTTGAAATGCAGTTTCGGGATGTTTTGGAGGTACACCGGCCACTTTTGCCTCAGCTCCCAGCACCGACACCACACCGGGCTGCACTGTGATTCGTTTATTTCTCTAACGGGACTTTTCTCTTGTTTTCATTCGGGCTGAAAGCGGTGCACTCTCCGTCATTCGGACCTGTTAGAGGCCCGTAAACCTCCGGTATCGGCTGCTTTCTGTTAATTTATCTCCAGCAGGAGGAGACGGTAAAGAAGAGAGCGAATTGAGAGAGACCTTAGAGCCTTGGAGAATCCCATGTAACATCAGATGTAGGGTAGAGACACTGACCTCCTCTCTTCTTCCTGGCAGCAGGTTCACAGTCAGGAGGGATGGGGAAGGACTCCTCCTCTATAGGTCCACACTCTGTAGACACCTCCACCACCGTCTCCATCATCACATCTTCTGCTGGGGTCAAACAAAACACAACATTCACACAGTTCTCTTTCTGCTGGACCACGGAGTGAGAAAGCTACAGGGACACTGGATTTGGGGTTTCTTGGCTGTAAACTGCACAGGAGTCATTATTAAATACTGATGCAGGACCATGAGTGTGTGTGTGTGTGTGTGTGTGTGTGTGTGTGTGTGTGTGTGTGTGTGTGTGTGTGTGTGTGTGTGTGTGTGTGTGTGTGTGTGTCTCTATGACCCAGGAGCTATGTTCCAAATCACATACTTTTTCTTTTTACCTTTAGTACGTACTGCAGCTGCCCTTACAAAGTACATACAGTTGCATGAAGTATACATACAGTACAATTGGGACAGATGCGACCAGATGTAGTAGGACATCCTGGTATTTTTGGCATATGATTTACTAGGAGTAACGTTAAGTTAACATCAGAACAAATGTCATAATTGAACAATGTTCAAATTTGAATAGCTCCAACTGTGCTACAATAAATCTATACAAGGTTTCCCGGGTGTTTAAAGGCTGCTAACGTCATTTATGAAATAGAACATTAACCTTCAAGGGAAAAGAGCAAAAGTGCTATTTCACACAGCAAGTGAGACATATTTGAATAGTATGGGCTGTGGTTCAGGCTGAATGCATCAGATGTGAACTAAATCAGAGGTGAACGACACAGCCTGGACCAGATGCGGCTGTCTAATCCTCATTCTCTTATTCAAAAATGAAAACACCCACTGACTGCTGTAATCACCTGAGATGAAAGATACCGATGGTCATATCAAGTTGCAGATCACTGTCCATATGACTCATAGATTGCTGTGTCTATCAAACAGAGGAGAAGGTACTGACGGTGTGTTTACCTGTGTTGCGTTCATTGTGCAGTCCTCCAGGAGACTCCATGTGGAGCAGAGCTTCAGCTGCTTCAAATGTTTTGTCAAAACACACCATGTCATGACCTGACATCTCCACTGAGAAGAGAAGCAGAGAGACGGCTGTCATTACACAAACCACTGCAACACATGCTCATTGAGGAGAGAGGAATCAACAAGACTGGACCTGCCACATCAAAGATCCCGTTTTTCTGATTACAATCACAACAGTACAACGCTGCAACCTCAACTATTTACAAACGGTGACTTCCTTGTTCGAGGTTTGTAGAGGCGGTCTTTTCCTCCCTTCCTGTTTCCAGTTATCACGTCTAAATAGTAAGACGTTGTTGCTGCCAGCAGAGGGCAGTCTACAGCTGTCATACACATCTAATGAACAGGTACCATTAACTGTTGATGAAAATATGCTGTTACAACTTACACTCCTTTATTACTGTTGGCATACTGTTTTTTGTTATTAAGTTAAACAGGGAATAATTCTCTCTCTATCATCTATTTTATAATGCTGTGAAAACATCTCCTTCAAACTATTTTTACTGTTTATTCAAGTTCCTCGCCAAAAACGGAATTTTATGAGACTACACTTGAACACATCACGATAACGTCGTAATTTACCTTCGCCCAATAGTCATTTTTACTGAGCAGAGCTTGAACGCCTCATAATTATAACTCCTGGTACCTCCTTTAACATTAGTAGCTCCGTTATTTAGCCAAGCAGGACTGTGCTGCCCGCTGGCTTTCTAACAGCTAACGTTACTAGCTGTCCTCCTACTTTAGTAGTAGCGCCATGCTTTTGCACTTTTTCCTCTCTCCGCCAAACAAAATAAAACATAATACAGCGTGCATATGTGTCATTGTGTAGCATAACTGTTGGAAAGCATCAATAAGAGGAATCGATAGTCACGGAGGCATGAGATGCAAAGAAAGCCAACAACTAGGAACCAACAGGAACCGATTCTCTACTCCCATCCCCAGCATTTTCCCTGCCTGCCAAAGTGCGGGTGGCCTGACGACTTCACCCTCCACAGCCAACAATTTACCCGCATTGGCGGGTGCTAATTTCAGACCGCGCCGCATACTGTAGTCCTTGCTGTCAGCTTCTTGAAACTATATTGCCTGGCACCCAGAAAATATCTACACACAACCGGCGTTGCCATGTTTCTTTTTGTCACATTTGTCTGACCTAGCAACAAGGGGGGCGGGACTTAAGATCAGTCAATTATCTATCAATCCACTCACTTTCTATAAGTCAGATGTAACATTCAGAGAACTCAATCTTACCAGTCTCAGCCACCTCTGTAACCACCTCCTGCTCCTCGGCCACGTCCTGCATTAGATACGTCTCATCGTCATAGACCAGGACCTGTGCCGAGTAGCACTCCTCCACCTGGGCACTGGGCACTTCCTCCACGATCACCGCCGGACAGCCCTCTTCCTGCAGCACCACGCCCTCATCCTCTTCCACATCGTCCTCCACCTCCTCTCCGCCCTCCACGATCAACGCCTCTACTTCCTGCTGAACCACTTCTTCTTCCTCCTCCTCCTCAGTGGGCTGCTGCTCACACTGAACAGTTGAACAAAAATGAGGAAAAGTGAGATTAGTAGAGGTCACTGTGTTCCCAGATCACAGCAATTAACTTGGTGAGTATAATGTTATTAATACTGATACAAATGACGGACCAGAAACATATTCTGTTTGGCTATTCAGAAATAGACCTTATTATTTTCAAATTAAGACGAGGAGCATTCTTTGGATACGTATAAAGCGCGGCCATATTAGTGGAATATGCATTTTCATTAGCCATATAAACAGCTTAGTAGGAATAATGGGCCTCATGCAAGAATATTTACGTATTCTTGTCTTAACTTTCTTTTACTTTTTTTCCGGACTATGGGCTCGTACGAGCGTGCCATGTTAGATTCAGCAAACGCTCCTAACTTCCTCCGAAATTGAAGCCATTGAAGATTTAACTTCACTAGTTTGATCTGATTTTTCCTCACAACACAGAGTTTACAAGAGAGTTTATTCCAGCGTCAGGATCCTCTCATTCATGATAATTAAGTTCCATAGTTTATACAACAATTTAGAAGCATATTTTTATTATGACAGCAGCTTGCTAAACAACATCGAGTCAGTTAAGTTTAGCTTCACTTCATTTTTTAAATAGTTACATAATGATGTCAGGAAGATGTAAATTAGCGCATGCTGTTATCTAGCGACATCTAGCTACTCTTTGAGCCGGCTTTGAGCCGGAGACTCTTATTGGCGTTTCCATCTTATTAGCATGCTGGTTGTATTTTCTGTGGACACTGTGGCTTGTGTGGGATCAGTAGTTCCTTCCACTCTTTGTTTGAAAATGTTGTTTTGTGTCAACATTTTCTACATATTTGGACATGTCACCTTGGCAAAGACTCCCTTCAATCACCTTTACTGACAAAAAGCTAAATGAAGTTGCCGTCTCATTTTTACTTTTACAGGCACTGTATGAACTTTAAAGGTTGTGTCTAACATTAACATGTGTGTCACCTTCTGTGTCTACCAGTAGTTATTCTCAGAACAAACAATTACTGGTCACGTTCCAATGTCAGCCTATTAGTTTTCAGTTCTATTTTGTGTAAACATTTAGGTGGGACGAGTACATTTAGAGTCTTGATTTGAAGTTGTTCACTGAATTATAATAATGGGTCTTTTCTGTCTTGGTCTAACTCGGTGTTGTGCTGTGTGTGCAGAGGCTAAAACAGTGTTATATAATACAGTGGAAACCGTTATAGTGATCACGGTTACAGTGATCAACCACTTATATGGATCAAAAAGCTTTGGACAGAATCATTCCTATACAAATGATGTTTAAATAATTTGTTCATAGTAATCAAGTAGTCCACTTACAGTGTTCATTTTGGGTCTTCCTATACATTTTAAAACTAACATTAATTCAATTTCTTTTTTTACTTTACTCCCTTGATAACGAATGCACACAGGGTTGAAGTCCAGCATTAGTTTGCAGTTTAGTTAACCTGCTGTATGCTGTTGAATTGTTTGCTGCAGACACTTAATAAACATTTTATTAACCTGATATTGTCCTGATTTTATAATATACACAAAAGCACAAAACTTTCAAATTTGTCAAAGTTAACGTGATAACACGTTAATGCAAATTAATTTTAACACCACTAATTTCTTTAACGCAACTTGCGATTTTTAGGTTGTAGTGGGCTCAGTTTTAAAGCTAGGAGGGTAAGTAACGCTCCAAACTTACGCTAAATTTTGGCAAGGAAAAACTGGCATGGCCATTTTCAAAGGGATCCCTTCACCTGAAAATGGGTTCTATGGGTCTCCGAGTCTCCCCTTTACAGACATACCCACTTTATGATAATCACATGCAGTTTGGGGTAAGTCATAGTCAAGTCAGCACACTGACACACTGACAGCTGTTGTTGCCTGTTGGGCTGCAGTTTGCCATGTTATGATTTGAGCATATTTTTTATGTGAAATGCAGTACCTGTGAGGGTTTCTGGACAATATCTGTTTTGTTTTTGTATTGTTTTGTGTTGTTAATTGATTTCCAATAATAAATAGATACATCAATTTGCATAAAGCAAGCATATTTTCCCACTCCCGTGTTGAGAAGAGTATTGAATACTTGACAAATCGTCCCTTTAAGGTAAATTTTGAATAGCAACGTTAATTTTTTTACTTTGTTCTTGGATTTGTAATTTTTACCAAGTTAATACAAATATCAAAATGGGGAAATTTGCTCCATTTCATCATTAAAGTGGCAATAGATAACTTTTCAACTCCCCCAAGCGTTTCCAAGCGAGGCTTATAGGAAACCAATATGAACGCCAATGGTGTCCTTATTCTATAGCCATTACATTGTGCCATCAACATTTACTTCATAATGATAAGCAAAAAACGTGCCTATTGCCACTTTAATCAGAAATTACATTTTATGGAGAGATACTAACTTTATTAATAGGCTTTTCCATTGAGAACAACCTATTACTTATTGCATATATCCTATATACTGTAACAGGCTATATACCTAGCTTTTTTGATAACCGCTCAATACCAGTAAACTGACTGATTAATTTCTCAATTTGAAATATTTCAGCTGAGGCAAAACACCCCCTCAGCCTAAGTGCATCATAGGGGGAAGCTGATTAACTCTACTCTGTTTGTCTTCCACTGACTTTGTAACTATTGGCACAAACTTCAGTATCTTTTCTGGAACTTCTTTCAACATAACAGGCTTTGTTCACTTCCCGGGCAGCAGTTGGCGGGACACACAGGCTTACCTGCTGGGGCTCCTCCACCACGGTGACATACTCCACTATGTTCCCTCCACTGTCTGACACTACCACAGAGGTCATCACTCATTCCTATCAAAACAAAAGTACATGGGGTCAGGATGGAGAAGGTTGGAGTGCACGTACGTGTACAGGGGGTAGCGTCATGTGAAAGCCCCACGGCTCTCCTCATGACTTGGCCCCTGTATCTTTGTAGTTGTGAGGAATGAACACCACTTCACAGTCCAGTCTAAAAATCTTCTGTTAACTCCACTTTTATGCTCAATTTAGCTTACAAGTAACCCAACAACGGATGTTTTACTTCAATAACATTGTCACTATGCAACTAATCAGTCATAGACTTTCGCCAAGCATCAAACTCACAATACGAGACAAGAACATCTTTATACTAGAGCCACAGGCTGCAACAACCTACAACGAAGGAGTCAAACTCCTGGGACAATAAGACCATCAATAATTGATTAAAAAAAACAATAGCAATAACTGACTCTTTTTATATAAATATGTTGTGTTTCATATTGTGAGTTTGATGCCTGATGAAGGTCTATAACCAAAACACGTTGATTTTAATTAAATTTGGGGCTAACAGCGTGTATAATTCATTACACTCTTTTGCATGAGCCAGTGTTAGATAACTTGATATTTCAATATCATTAGAACTAGGGGGGTAAGAAAATATAGAATATCACAATATTATGTTTTGTGATACTGTATCAATTCTCAAAAACACTGTATTGTTTTTTAATTAATAGTTTACATGCAAAGATTAACTCAGTCAATACTTTATTTCACTTGCAAAGATATGTGCCATCTCAGTGTATGTGCCCTCTCAAAGTAGTGCTATGATACTGAAGGTTACAGGGGCTGTGATAAATGCAAATGCAGTTGTTCTGATTGCATAAAAAGTAAACTTTTTAACTCAAATTTTATGCATATGGTGGTGTCGTGTTCTTTACACTATGACAGTTTTCCTAAAATTTTTTTTTTTTTTTAAAAATCGCAATATATCTCCTTACTTACAGTATCACAATATATTGAAATGTAACTCCTGCATCATGATACGTATCATATCGTCTGATTCTTGCCAACACACAGCCCTAATTAGAACTTATGAGGCTGCTTCACACTGTTCACAACAGCCTCCTGTGGTATACAATGAAAGGTTAAGACTGAGTATAATAGCGAAACCAGGTAATAAAGTTTGAACTAATAGTATATAATATAAATATTGCTCAAAGAATGTATGTTAAGTTGAGCAATGGTTCAGAAGATTGGTACATACTGTTTTATGTTGAACTAAAACTAAAACTAAAACTAAAACTAAAACTAAAACTAAATGGCATTAAATTGATATTTTGGGGGTAACGTTACATCATTTACCTACAATACATGCAATTCAGGATGAAAAGAAGAAAACTAAATACCGGCACGACTAATTTACAACAGTGTGCATCAATTTCAATTCAATTCAATTTGCTTTAATGGTATGGCTGTCAGGTGAACAATGGTGCCAAAGCATCAATTCAATAATAAAAATAAAAAAGAACAAAATAAAAACAAAAACATTTATTTATATATATATATATGTATATATATATACACACACACAATTGATTAAGCAAATTACAATATAGATATATTTAAAAAGAACATGCATGTAAATGGAATAAAACAATGAAGAAATAATTCATGTTTGTTGTGTCAATAAAACAAACAAACAAATAAAAAACAATTAATAACAATATATTGCAATATCATGTCAGACCCCACTGGTGTGTCTGAGGAGCTGACAGACTCTGACACACTGAAGGCTCTGACAGGACCATCATCCTCACCCTCACACAGGCTAATGTTTACCTTCTGAGCGGGCTGGCACGTCACTGAGGGCTAACTCGTTAGCTCGCTAGCTAACGTTAAAGCTTCTGCTACTAACTTAAACAAGACTTAAACTTAGCTGACGTTACTACTGCTGCTCACGTTACGCACTTTGTTATGAAACGTCACATATTCATGCCAAATATAAATAAATAAACATTATCCTTTAAAAGTAACAGCCCAGTAGCATAGCTAACAGTTAACAGCTAACAGTACGGTTAGTTAACGAGCAGCTAGCAGCCAGCTAGCAGACACCTACACCGTCTGTAACCTACTGAAGGAGAACTCCTTCTCTGACTGACCTACAGGGCGCATTAAGACGGGTGTATAGAGAGTTGTGGTCTATAACAGCCTGCTGATATTGTGTTATTGCAGTAAGTTTCCTCCTCTTACCTTGTTTCTCTTTAGCTAGCGCACAGTGATCTCCTCTGTAGCGCTCTCCGGGCCTAGCTAACACTAGCGGTAGCCGAGCTGTCGAGGTTTAGATGCTTCACTCTGCTCTCATTAAACTAGTGTGTTTGCGCGTCCTCCGTCCCTCTAAATCACTTTCTGCAGACACCTATCGTCTTTCCTGCGTTGAAACCTAAAGGCTGGGAGGCGGATGAAGGCCCTGGAGTTGTGTGTTTTGATCACAGCTTGGTGCTTTGCTATCCTGTAGCTTTCCGGCGCGTCGCGTCGCCTCGTCGCTGCAGCGGGTCAGAGCACAGCCCGCCCCGTGACGTCACGACGACAAACCCCACACACAATGAGCGCGATGAGCGAGTGTACCAATACATCCATGGTACTGTCTGGTGAGAAAGAAAGCTTGTAACTCCTCCTGCTGTGGATCCACATTTAAAAATCTATTATGTAGCACCAACAAGTCATAATCAATGAATTAAAATAATGCAATTATATAATAATAATAATAATAATAATAATATAATATAGAATATTAAAATAATCAATTAATCAATCAAATAATTGTTTAAGTGCATATCTGGACTATCTGCATCTATCTGCACTACCTGCAACCACCTCTCCTAACTACTGGTGCACTTTAAACTTATTTTACACTACATCCCATATACCATTTTATAGTCATATTACATCTATTTATTGTACACTACATTTTTGTATTGTCCATTCACTATGTTCATTCACTATATATATTCTGTATTTCTTTTTATTGTTTTATAATCTTTTTGTACACCTGTACCTCTGTATCTGCGCTTTGCTGCTTTGACACCTGAATTCCCCCCCGGGGATTAATAAAGGTTAATTTTATCTTATCTTATCTTAAGCTGATAATAATTTGATTACATTGCTTCCAATGTAAGAGATAGGGGACAAGATCCACAGTCTTTAATACATGCAAATATATCCCAAAGTTCATCTGAAGTTAATATGAGGCTTCAGCAGTCTCAGGTAATCAAATCAAAATTCCCTTGAGGTCCTGTCTTGATGAGGGTTCCTGTGTCAAAATCTATTTTTAAGACCATTATGCTATTTAAACTGATACTGTACTTAAAGTGCATATTCCTAAACTAATGTTATGTAAAAAAAAAAAAAAAAAAGGGCTAAAAAAAAGTAAAGTAGCAATTAAGCACTGGTGCCATAGGTTTGAGAATTCTCAGCAGATGTCCATTTTGTCCAGAGCATGTCTTAACATTACTGTTAACAAATTAAATTTCAAATGAAATTGAATGAAATGCAATGTTTGCAGTAGTCCTACAATGCAGTAGAATTAAATGCACTTTGGGCAGTAGTTAGTTAGTTAGTTATGCAGAACAGCAGGGACCACCAAAAAACTGTATGGTCTGGGCTTAGCCCCAGACCTCGTCAACTCCTAGAAACACCCCTAATACAGGGTCAGTTCTACAAAATTACTTTTTTTTCTAGCAATGCAGATAGTTTGTGTTTAATTAGTTCAGTCTCTGAGATTTCAGTAATCACACCACAACTGAGCGGGTGAGATGTTTGTGCTGCTCAGAAGGCTGAAGACTAACACTTGAAAGACTCAATGACTCATTTTCTGATATTAAGGTTGCGAGAAAGGTCTGTGATTTAATGCAGTGTAACAAGGACATTGTTTCAGTCATGGAAAGTAACTAAGTACATTTACTATACTTAAGTAGACATACGGGGTACTTGTACTTTACTTGAGAATTTCCATTTCTTGCTACCTTACACTTTTACTCAAATATTGTAATTTTTACTCAACTACAGTATATGACATTAGTTATGAGTCACTTTACAGATTAAGATTTGACATACAAAACACATTTCAGACATCTTAAACTCTATTTTTACACAAAAATGTTTAAAATCAAAGCTGAAGTAGGTAGAATTACAGCAAATATGACTAAAAGGAAGTGATTTTTATAAAACTGACATGATATCCTGACAGTAGTGCATGAGACAGGTAATCTAAAAAAAATCATGTTCCTCTGTGTCCTCCGGTGCACCTAACAGCATCTGTAAGATTTCACAGACCGGAGTAAAACAACCAATCAGAGCTGATCTGGAGTCTGCCATCTATGAAACGGTCAAACTAGGCAGCGCTGATCAAATATGAATCAATATTCTGTTACTGTAATGACTATTTCTCTCCTCAAATGTTTCCAGAAACATCTTGTAGTGTACTGTTTAGCTGTAAAATGAGAAATTTTGTTTCGGCTGGAGGGTGGTGCTTGGCATTTCCTCAACAGATCTCAACATGGCTGCCGGGTCACAGCTAAACAGGGCACTACAAGATGTTTCTGAAAACATTTGAGGCGAGAAATAGACATCACAGTAACATAATGTTAATTCATATTTTTTCAGTGCTCCCTAGTTTGACCGTCTGATCGGAGTTTGCGAGTGACTGAACAGCCAATAGGAACGCTCTTTCTCTCTGATATGACCTGTGATTGGCCAAAGTCTCCGGGCCAAGTCACGGGCTAGATTTTTTAAAGCCTGAAAACAGAACACTTGAATTACAACATGCTTTAAGTTTATTATGCAATTTTCACCCAGTGATGCCAATAATATTCTGCTGACTGAAAGTTTAAGTCATTGAGAACTTTATTTCCAGCTAGTTTTTTTGTGACTTTACAGCACACACACCATTATATCTTAGGTTAAAGGGACTGTAAGTTTTCACATGTAATGTAACATAACGTTTCTTTAATAATTTTTTAATGCCAATGTGTGAACAGGTTGTAATCTAACCTAAAAAATAAGACCTACCGCAACTTTCTGGGTTCACTCCATCAGCCTATAGACTGCTTTAAATGTGAAAAACTCAGGCCTGTTTTCATGGAAAATCCAATGAATTTGACGCCATGCTCCCTCGCAAATAGCTCCGCCACAGGACTAACAGTGTGCAACGATAGCTAACTTTCGGTTAGAAATTAGTCCGCTAACGTCAACAAACGACCAGCCCCCACCACAACTCAGACTCCAACACAAACTCCAAGAGAACACGAAAAAAACAAAGTTATATTTAGTGAAGCCCGTCTTGCAAAACAGGAATGTAACCAAAGTCGGGGGGGAAACTAGGATTAACATCTGCTGGGCCTTCAATTCATGGAGGTTACCTTCGAATGGTTTTGGGTATCCAAACGGACCTCAACTTGGCAAAATTCCTATTGGACAGGTAAGCTAACATTACTGCCAAGCATGTGAAATATATAGTGATATTGTGGTTATAGTTGGCTAGTAATATTGCTAACATTAATCAACATGATGCCAGTCAACCAAGTTTAGGCTCATGCGTGTCGCCTCACAGTTTTGACCAATGCTCACTCCTCGCATCAACAGGTGTCACTGTTAACAAGCAATTTCTGATTCTTACATCTAGCCCCTTTAAGTCAGGTGTTCCTGGGAAAAATTGGTTTAAAAAAAATGACAAAACAAAAGTCATGTTTAATCCCTCTTTATTTTGCAAAAACATGAAAAACAACAATATGTCAAACGGTCACAGTTTCTGTCCTTTGCTAAGTCAAAGGCATCCACTCACATCCTGTAACAGAAACCTGCCTGAGACCATTAAGGACAGAGTCATCATCTAAAATCTCCCATTTTTAAAATACATACCAACAAGTAAAGTTCAATTCATCCTTCAGTGTGCCATTTCAAAATACATTACACGGGGCTAACAAAGACAGAAATTCAACAGTAGAGGCGAGAAAATGTGAAAGAGGGGATCAAGGAAGAGAGGAGGACTACAACAGAGCTGTCAAAGCATTTCACACTGGAGACTTTACTTCAGACATACGGCAACACTTCCAAAACACACACTTCATGTCACACTTGCACATCTGTATCATAACTGTTCGTACTTGCTGCGAGCCTTTAAATCCCACACCCACACAGATCTGACTGCTAAAACAAGACAAGAAAAGAAAAGCTGAGAGTGAATACACATGCTGCTGCTTAGCCATTCCCCTATCCAACTCACTGAACAAGACGCTGAGCTCCACTGATCATCAGTCTAGGTAAAAAACAGTGTTGCTTATTGAATCTACATCAATGGCTAAGGAGATGTGGGTAAAAAGGATACGAGAAGGACTTTTGTAAAATACATATCCAGTTATGCCAAAAAATTGCAACTTAATATCAGGAAGAAGTCCCTAATATTTCCTACATTCACTGTATAATCATTAGATTATCTACTAAATTAAGGAAGAACAAACTCACCTACTGTAAAAGGTAACTAAACGCATGCTGCGCTGCTCTCTGGGGGTCAAAATTTTCAAATTTGTTTCATGTCTGGCCACACCCCAATCAATGATGTCACAACTGGTGTTTTCAAACTGGTGCGGGGGCCTCCTCAACAACTGGTGCAACCTCGCCTGATGCAGGGGCCTCCTCAGCAACTGGTACAACCTCGACTGGTGCAGGGGCCTCCTCGACAACTGGTGCAACCTCGGCTGTTGCAGGGGGCTTCTGGACAACTGGCGCAACCTCAGCTGGTGTGGGGGCCTCCTCGACAACTTTTGCAACCTTGACTGGTGCAGGGGCATCCTCAACAACTGGTGCAACCTCGACTGGTGCGGGGGCATCCTCAACAACTGGTGCAACCTCGACTGGTGCGGGGGCATCCTCAACAACTGGTGCAACCTCGACTGGTGCAGGGGCATCCTCGACAACTGGTGCAACCGTGACTGGTGCAGGGGCATCCTCGACAACTGGTGCAACCGTGACTGGTGCAGGGGCATCCTCAACAACTGTTGCAACCTTGACTGGTGCAACCTCGGCTGGTGCAAGGGGCTCCTCAACAACTGGTGCAACCTTGACTGGTGCGGGGGCGTCCTCAGCCCCTTGTGCAACCTCAACTGGTGCAGGGGCCTCCGACAACTGGTGCAACCTTGACTGGTGCAGGGGCCTCCTCGACAACTGGTACAACCTCAACTGGCTCCACTGATCAGTCAAAATCTATCAAAATACCCACTGTGACATCACCAAAGGGGGAGTGGCCAAAGGGACGTTTCAACCCAATGAGAGCAGAGCAGCAGTTCTATGTTTCAGGGTTAAATTACCTTCACAAAAGAAGAAAAGTAAAGGGAAGTCGACAAATGCCTGCCTTATTTGGTATAATAGTACAAGTTAGGTGATCACATGTCGGTGGCTTAGCAACTGTGTTGTTGGCTTAGGAACTGTAACACTGTATCAAGAAGAGGTCGGTAGTGTCATTGTAAAGACTGAAAACACGAGGAACAGTGAGGTAGCAAGGTAGCTTCTGTACACAGGCTGTTGAGCAAGTGTGCTCGGTGTTTCTTCACGGTACAGAAGGTGTTTCCAGCTGTTCATTTTTACACCAAGAGAAGGAAAACCTGAGGTCGGGTATTGTAAAAAAAAAAAATGCTGGTGAACAAAAACATCCCTTGCTTCTTTAAAATATAACACTAGTTTCACATCACAAGTGGCTGGGCAGAGACTAGGTTAACAGGACATGGGGATGAGTAACAAGGTATTCCACTGGAGTGATTTCTGAGGCAGTAAACACTGTAACAGGTGACTGAACGGCTCAGCTTTGTCCAGAACAGTAAACAATTCACTGGAGTTACAAGAACAAGTTATTGAGGCTACTAAAAAGGTATACCAGAGATTGACTGGGCTCATCGGGGACTACAGAGTCAAGACATGCAAGTCGGTGTGGAGTGTCACAGTAATGGGCACCACTAGTATGTCGGGATAATGGTTCCATAAAGCAGGCATTGATCTAAACACTGAAGTATGCGTTATCTTGAAACTACATGGTAGTGCTTTGCGTTTTTATGGATTAAGGGAGGAAGGGAACATGTTGGACAAAGGCACATCCTCTTCTGCTGGATAGAAAGTCATCATTCAGGAGCGGTTTACTGTGATGGAGGACACAAACACAAAAGTCAATAGTACTGTACATTGTCTGTCTATATATGAACATGAATACATTAAAAAAAACTAAACAATTCTACATCCCTAGAGTGTATTTGAAGTATAGGAATGTGGATGTAAAGTGGGGGGGTGTTCAAGTACATCAGCCTACTCTACCATGGTAGAAATAATCAAAGGCTCAGTACCTTCTTTGGAACTACTGCATTTGCATCCTAAGAAGACGTCGCCTACCCTGAGTAGCAGAGTTCAAAAATCCATGTTAGAGATTTTTTTAAAAGCCCAAACTGATTGAGACTGGGTGAGAATTTCATTACATATCTAGTTATACTGAAGCATCCTGATAATAAAAATAGGTTTCTTCAACTCGTTCTCAAAACACTTACACTCTGCAACCAAAGCTGGGGCATATGAGAAATGGGCTCTTGTCACTTTTCAACATACAGTACGTACATGCATTATTCAATCTGAGATCAGTCTAAAAACAAAGTTATCTGGTACCTCAGAAGCAGGGGCGTCGTCGTCTGGAGCTGGGATGACTCTACCAGTCATGGACCCCACTCCCAGCACCTTGGGCCGTTTTTCAGCTTTGGGCGTTCCTTCCAGAACCACGACAATGTACTCTCTCTTGGGACTTTCAGCAGCTGCTGCTTCTTCTTCCACCACAGGGCTGGCTACTTCCGCGGCAGGGGTTGCAACTTCTTCCTCAACTGTGGTGGTGACTGGTTCTTCAACTAGAGCTGTGTGTTCAACCACTAGTGCAACCTCTACTGGTGCTAGGGCCTCCTCAACAACTGGTGCAACCTCGACTGGTGCTGGGGCCTCCTCAACAACCGGTGCAACCTCGACTGGTGCAGGAGCGTCCTCAACAGCTGGCGCAACCTCGACTGGTGCAGGAGCGTCCTCAACAGCTGGCGCAACCTCGACTGGTGCAGGAGCGTCCTCAACAGCTGGTGCAACCTCGACTGGTGCAGGGGCGTCCTCGACAGCTGGTGCAACCTCGACTGGTGCAGGGGCCTCCTCAACAACTGGTGCAACCTCAACTGGTGCTGGGGCCTCCTCAACAACTGGTGCTGGGGCCTCCTCAACAACTGGTGCAACCTCTACTGGTGCTGGGGCCTCCTCAACAACTGGTGCAACCTCTACTGGTGCCTCCTCAACAACTGGTGCAGGGGCATCCTCAACTGGTGCAACCTCAACAACTGGTGCAACCTCAACTGGTGCCTCCTCAACAACTGTTGCAACCTCAACTGGTGCCTCCTCAACAACTGTTGCAACCTCGACAGGGGCCTCTTCTGTAGGTGCAGGTTCTACTGGTGCAGGGGCCTCTTCTGCAGGCTTAGTATCCTCCTCAACTGGTGCAATTTCTTCAGCAGGCAGTGCCTCTACTGGTGCCAGGAACTCTTTGAGGTCTTCAACAGCAGTTGCCAACTCTTCCTTTGCTTCAGTTATCTTTGGTACGTCTAGAGCAGAGGCAGCTGCCAGCGGCACTGAAACACAAAATCCAGCCATCCAAAACATCACTGATGCTCAAGTTATATTTTCCCACATTTAGCTCACTCAACGTGTGGTGGTTAGCCAAAGGTAAGATTTGTGGGACCCTTTTAGAGAGATAGAGGATCTAGTGCCAGCAAATCTACCTGGTGGATTGTGACTACATGCAGGTGCAACGTCAACCCCGGCAGTGGGAGAAGTTGAAGAGAAACAAAAGGTGTTAACAGGAAAGTAGTGTTAGTCACTAGGGGGCATTGATGCAGTGTCACAAACCAATGAAGATCTTCCATGTAAGAACAAGAAAATACATGGCTTCCCACAGACATAAGCAGAACAGCACGGCTATTAATAAAATTAATACATTTTGGTGGGGTTTGGGTTCACTGCTTTAAAATCTTAGAAATTCTTTTGTAAGAAATTCATAAATCTGAGGAGAATCTTACAGCGTGCCCAATACTAGATTTTTGAGGTCGATACAATATTTGAGAGACTAAAAAAACTAAAAAAATCTGATAATAATATACATCTGCCAGTTTTTAAATAAACAAGATGATTTGATTATTAAAGATGTGTTGTCAAGGATATAGCATGTACTGGTTTGGACACTTTATAGTGTCAGTCCTCTCTGGTGGACAAACTATCCATTTCAGCGCTGTAATTTCTTGTTACTAATTGGCCAGAATATGCAGCAGTACAGATATAACATATCTGGTAAGAGAATGTGGGGATGTTTAACTATACATAAGGAACATACTGGAGGTTATCATGCACATATCTCCCTAAAAGTGCAAACCGTGCAAAACGTTAGGGTTGTGTCTTGATGAATACAGAAGTCCCAGTGCATTACTGACAGTGTAGCTGAGTAGAGTTGGGTGCAGAGAGCAGTGAGAAGGAAATGCAATGTATTTCAAATGCATTTATTAAGTTAGCATTTTAAAATCAGGCTGATTAAAAAGCTCACTTAATAAATGAGAAGAGCAAGCTTGCATCTATAAGTTCACTGACGATCTACATTTAATATGAGATGGCAAAAAAATCTGAATACATATAGATTTTTTTTCTTTTAAATTGGAATGAATGGATAGAATTGTCCTTACTTAAAAGCTCATTATAAAATTACGGTAAAAAGATCAATTGAGACAAATTAAAGACGGCAGTAAACCTTTCCGCTTTGATAAAAGTTTTATTGTTGTGGCTTGATGAATTACCGTAAACTGTTCACAGTGCTCATTGACCGGTTATAAGCAAAATAAAAATATGATCACATATTATGGGTTGAATTGGTTCACCTAACGAGTTCTTATGAGTTTCACATTACACTTTAGGAAATAGAACACACTGCAGCATTTACAGAGTTCGTACGAAGCCATCTCATCTTGCTGTAGGATATACACACACAACTGCTCATTACAGAGGGTTCAATGAAATACAGTGTTCAAATCTCGTCAAAATAGCATCGGGGCCTTCACAACAAAAATATACCAATAATATCACAGCATTATAAGGGTGTTCCTGCTTGTTCTCCATTTACCTGTGTGTGGTTGATTGAACCTGATATATAAGGCTTGCAGTTCTCTAACAGGGGAATTAGCTGCTTTTTTAAAATCACATTAACTCTGCCAAATAAGAGCCAATCTGTATGAATGTCTATTCACTGTGATCACATTTATTTCACCCATAACTGCAAATGAGAGTCGTAATAAAAGACCTCGCTGCCACTTTGTGAATGTCACACTTTGGTGTGCAGCTGTAAATCGAGAGGAACCTGCTGAGAAGATGGCCCCCCATGATAATCTGAACAAATATAGACAAACCCAGTGATCTACGCTGCACACCAGAAAAAAACCTGAAGTCATCCTTATGTGTGAAGAAATGCATACTTTGCACAGTGCTGCCCCTCTATGCCCACTCCAATAAATACAAGAGAAAATAATATACATCTTTAGGAAGACAGAAGAGAATGATGAAGAGGTGAACCCAGGCACCCGGAGGAGAAGCAGCTAACCTTTAGTGGTTCTAGACAGTGAGTTAACAGTGTTATTGTTCTCAGTGTTGTGAGGGAAGACCTGCTATCAGCGGCTCTTTGATTTAAGTGGTCTAGAGATAGTCGAGTGTGTGTGTCTGGTAGTGTGTGTGTGTGTGTGTGTCTCCCTGTAGTGAGTGTGTGGAACCTCAGGCCTCAGAGGCAGCTGCCTCCTCCTCCTCAGGTGAAGAAGTCGTACCGTTGCTTTCGGGCTCCTCGGCAGCGGCTGGTTCTGCAGCTTCCTGGGCAATCTCCTCGACGGCTTCGGCAATGTGAGCCACTTCTTCTGCGACCGTCTCCACTTCGTGCGCGGTCTCGGCAACCTCCTCCGCCACCTCGGCGACGACCTCTGCGACTTCGGCGACTACCTCAGCGACCTCCTCCGCTAAGGTCTCTGCCTCACCGTCAGCGGCTTCCTCTTCGCCAACCACAGCCTCTCCACCGGCCTCCTCCTCAGCGGCCTCCTCGGCTGCCGCCGCTTCCTCCTCTTCCTCTCCACCTGGAACACAAGAAGCAGAAGCAGCGTTTCAGCCAGAGCATTGGTTTGAATCACAAGGCTGACAAATTCCGTTATCTACTACATTAGTCAGCCAATTTCAAATGAGAGATATTTTGATTAATGTTTAAAAAGCAGCATTATAAAAGGTTATTAATATATTATCAGTAGCTAGGTTTCCATCCAAGGTGTGTTAAACTGCGCAACAGAGAGGCAACATTTGATCAAATGTTTCACAATACCTACAAGTTGAATTAACAGCCAATAGGAACGCTCTCTCTCTGAAATGACCTGTGATTGGTCAAAGTCTCCCGTCCTGGGATACATTTTTTAAAGCCTGAAAACAGAGCCATGAGGAGGTACAGAAGTCTAGTTTTCTCTCAGAACACTTGAATTACAATATGCTGAAAGGTTTTTTTGGAATTTTTGCCAAATGATGCCAAAAACATTCTGCCTACTGCAGGTTTAAGTGGGGATGTTCCTATTTCATGCTCTATTTACCTACAATCAAAAGTTGTTCTCTTCTCTGACGCAATAAAAAGGAAGAAACTAGCAAACTGTGCTAAACATATAAACCATCTGAGAAGTGATGTGTGGAAGCATTTTGGATTCGATACAATAGGTGAAAAAAAATCTTGGATAAAAAGGTAAAAATACAAAAATACAGCAGCCTGACAGTATTAAAGTAACTTACTATACATGGGTCTGTACATGTTTTTTAAAAAAGTGATAGCTCTACAATGTGGATGACAAATACATGTGCCGAATATCTCAGGTTTGTCAAATGTCCGGTGCTTTCAGACAGCGAGCGGTCTCCATTGTTTTCAATGTAAACACGACAGCAGACACGCCGCTCTCCTGACCTCACACAGCTCTTTGCTGCTGCATTCAGAGTTTGTGATGGTTCATCTTCTTCCAACTTGCTGCCTTTCATTAGTAAGTCAGACTGGTATACACAACAACAGTGTAAACAGTTGGATGGAAACATAGCTACTGGCAGCTGATCAGGTTTTCCCAGCAGGCTGATATGCCACTCTAAAAAAAAAGAAATACTACCGTCTCAGCAAATATTTCATCTGAAAAAACCCAGAGGCGACACATTCACTACATAAACTGCATGCAAACTCAAAAGACAGAGAAGGAGCACGACAGATAAGAGAGAGGGGAGGTGGGAGGGGGGAGGGGGAAGGGGAGTGCAGGATAAGGTGTAGGGGAGAGGGGGTGAAGTTGAATTTTGTTTCTTACCATCAAATTAACAAACTACCGTATGTTATCTGGAGATCTGACAGTGAGAACGACACAGACAGCCCAGGTAGGTTGTGTATCTTTAATCTTTAACAGAAACCCCTCCACCATTTAGTCTACAGTAACCATCAACAAAAACAAACCAAGTTGTGGGAGACTGGCCCAGGAATCAACTTTGACTGATGCTCAACACTTGTGCATTGACTATTAGGAGTGACGATAGCCTGCTGGCACGTTGGGATTTCATGATAACGGGGTAAATGCCAACAATTGAGCATACATACTGGAGTTGTAATGTGGAAGAGCTTCCGGAAATATTTGTGTAATTTTCCATTTGAAAGGGGTTTTTTTACCGCTACCTGATGTTCCTCAACATAGAAACACAGGAGAACACATTATCTCCTGGATAATGTAACAGCACCGACCATAGGTTTATGTTAAGGCCATCAGTGTGTATGAGTGTGTGTTATTATTTCAGTGTGAAGGTGTTTGGAAATACAAATGCAAAGTTTATTATCTCCGCCAGGCGCGAGCTTGGAGGGGATCATGCGTTAGGTCGTGTGTGCGTCCGTCTGTCTGTCTGCAGCTAATCTCGCATACGGCTGGACCCGTCAGCCTAATATTTTTTGTGCACATTCATGACTGTATGTTCAAGGACCTCTCACGGCTGTGGTCATTCACAATTTTAGAAAAAAATATTTTATTGGCTGTTTTATACAGTCACCGACTGACTCCTCACTACTCTTAACTGGCCGTTCATTCAATCAATCAAACATTGTATCAGTAGATTGCACTTTTCTAGTTTATAGTATTTTCCTCCTTTTTCCATAGATTCCTTAGAATCTATGGAAAGATGAACGTTGTAGTAGAGCTCAATCAGGGACCATGAGGAGGCGGCTTGCAGCCATTTAATCTGCAAGCAATGTTGTCATCTATTTTAATGCTATTTAATACTGAAAACACCACTGCTGTAAAAGGTGTGCTATTATTGAAAGTCTTACTGGAGAATGATCTTTCAGACTGCTCATACAGTAGATAAATGTCACTGACCACCACATACAGTATAGGTAAACCTGGCTACATCTGCTCATACAGCCCTTTGGACGGAGCTAATGGACTACCATCACTCACAATAGTGCATGCCAATGTGTTAGCGTGTACAACTTTGCTCGACAGCCAAGTTGACCAACTGGCTAATGTCCCACAAAAACGAAGCCATTGTTTGAACATT
>CAKAOH010022277.1:0-25314 GCA_916701665.1 Sebastiscus tertius
GTGTCCTCCGGTGCTCCTAATGGCATTTGCAAGATTTCACAAACTGGAGGAAAACAACCAATCAGAGCCGAGCTGGAGCCTTGCCGTCTCTGAGCAGCTGTCAATCACTCACGTACTCCGATCAAACGGTCAAACTAGGCAGCACTGATCAAATATGAATTAATATTCTGTTACTGTAATGCCTATTTCTCACCTCAAATGTTTTCCGAAACATATCTTAGTGTACCGTTTAGCTGTAAAATCAGAAAGTTTGTGACCCGGCAGCCATGTTGAGATCAGTTGAGGAAATAACAAGCACCGCCCACCAGCCAATAGGAATGCTCTCTCTCTGAATTGACCCGTGATTGGCCAAAGTCTCCTGTCACGAGCTAGATTTTTTAAAGCCTGAAAACAGAGCCAAGAGGAGGTGCAGAAGTCTAGTTTTCTAGACGTTCTTTTCTAGATGTTTTTCAAAAACATTCTGCCCTCTGCTGCTTTAAGGCTTTCTGCATGGCCCTCTTTATCCATCAGTCATGACGGAGCGTTAACTGCAGTGCAGCGCCCACTGAGCATGTGCTGGCAAACTGTGAACCCAATGGAAGTCCTCTCAGACAATCCCTCCTACTGCTCTTTTCTTTGGATTCTCCTCATTTGCCTTTCTCTTTATCCTCCGTCGCCCTATTTTCTTTATTCTTTTCATCTCTTTCAACCAATCAAAGCAAACCATTTCTAAAAGTTCCACTGATTGCTTCACCTACCCAAAGCCTCATCTTCTATTCTATCTCTCTCTCTCTCTCTCTCTCTCTCTCTCTCCCTCCCTCCCTTTGTCATAATCCCTCAGCTCACAGTACTTCACACCATCATACCCTACAGTGCATAACCCTCCAATGCACAATCCTCACATCTCCTGCAGCACTGTGCTCAGTACGAGCTGCATAACCAGCAGATTATGTAACCTGCTCTATAATGTCATATTTTTCTAAAATACCTTGCCTGGTGGCGAGTGAAGTCCTGCCCTACACCATGCAGTACTTTCAGTCTTGCCACCAGCGTGTTTTGTTACATCTCCTACATCCTCTCATTGCTGTAAATACGTCCCAGTATAAAGCCTCAGGCACTCGCTTCGGCTCACACACCCTCAGTAGACCCCTGTGAAATGCTCCCCACCACCACCACCGCCGCCCCCCCGCTGTGGTCTGCTCTCCTCTGCTGTGCCCCTGGCTGACTCTGTGCTGTAGCAGTGGTTGCTATGGAACTGCAAATCAGCCATTTAAGCAGTAGCGCTCTAATGGATTTGCAGACAGTAAACAGAAACTACAGACTGCATCGTTACCTACATCTCGGAAATAAATGACTCTCAACACGTATACACACACACACACACACACACAGCGGGGACGTTTTGTTCCTGCACCAAAAGGCGGCCCTGTTTCTCTTTGCTTTTGGATGATGAAAGCGTTCTTTCTGTCATATGTTTATGTTAATGATTCAGTTGCTCATGCATCTCCCTACTTTCTTTCCCTCCTCCCTCACAGGACTGCATCCAGTTGAACCAGTACAAGCTGAAGAGTGAGATTGGAAAGGTGAGTTTGGTGGTTTTCTGCCATTTGTTCAGTTTGGAGTGGTTTTTGGGAAAATAGCAGCAGCTTCGAGGAGATCGACCCTGTGCTCAATTTATCTGTTAAGTGAGAAAAATCACATTCACAGCATGTGCACACTAAAAGCTGCGAGTTGTCTTTGTTATTTTGCTTGCAGGTTCTTACATTTTACAAGTAAAATATAATAGGCCTAGAAATAATAGAAAATATATATAACGTAGACAAAAAAAAAGGTAGGCAACATTTACCTTTGTTTCTACTCAAGTTTTCCTTTTCTAGAAATATGCTAATATTCTACTATACTATATATCTTGCACATACGGGTACTTTGCAAAAAGTCAAGGCCACGCCCCTTTTAGGGGAAGAAAACCCAAGATTGCAGACGTCAATGCAGTTTGACGTATATTTGGATTGTAATTTCGACAGGTTCATATACATTCATCTCTTGTTATTCAAACGTGTGTTTAATACACATGTCTAATAATTATTTTGCAACCTTGTCTGAACCTGAGCGTTAGCGATACCTTCAGCATCTTTGGATTTATTGTTGGTGCAACCAACTACCCAGCAACTCTTCAGCATAGCGTTATTACTGTTATCGCTTTGTTTAAAGTAGAGGTCTGGAGACATGTTTCAACTTCTTCTGTTTGCTCTGTTACCGTCTATGAGGAACACAGGGTTGTTTTCCCCCAAAAGGGGGCGTGGTCATCATGAGAGCCTACTCTGGATGACGTATTGCCGGTCTGATGTATTTTAGTACATGTGAGTCTTTCTGTTATTCCCCACTGGCCAGCTAATGGCCGCTGCCCTGCACTGTGCTCATATGGTGGTTGATAAAGCCCTCGCAACCCATGGCATCGTCACAGAAGCGTAGCGCCCACCCTCCGGTTCCCCCCCAAGTTAGCACTGTTAGCTCTGTCAGCACTTTTTGCACTTCATGCTGTTAGCACCATTCGCTGCTAGTTGCCGACTCAGCCGTCTCCATGTTGAGAGCCGTGTGGAGGCAATAGATGAGCTCTGAATTCCGTATTGAGCACTTTTTTAAGCAGGTAATGTGTAAAACGTCCATGAACTTAGTTTAGCATGTTAGCATTGTAATATTTTTTAATCAGCATTAATCAACACAAAGTACAACTGAAGCTGAAGGGAATGTAAACCTCATGGTGGTGCTAGATGAAAGGTCAGGGGATCACCAAAATCATTGGGATTCATCATTTGGGGACTATGAATGTCTGTGTTATCCATTAGAGATATTTCAATCTGGACTGAAGTGGACGGACCGACCAACACTGCAATACAGAGAGTCACACCTCTAGCATGGCTAACAAAGTGGAAAAGTCACAGTGTGACATAACACTAGATTGGATATCGTGAGGAGGAGGAAATAAAAACCGAAATGACAAAATTCAAAGTGTGCAATAGAACTAATGTTGTATGCTACACTATTTCAAACTTCACAGAGGACTCTGAGCTGCAGCATCACTAAATCTGACAGCCCACCAGATCGACTCAAGTTTTGCATTTCAAAAAGCGACACTTGGAGATAAACACTTTTTGTGGTTAACACTCGGGGGAATTCACTGTGGCAGCAACAGAGATGGAAATTGAAAAACTGGCAAATTAAAGAGAGTGAAGAGCCGTTGTTGGATTGGCAAACAAAATTCTGAGGGCTTATTATTAACAGCAGACATATTGATAGATATTAAAGTAGTAGAGGAGAAAATGTTAGATTGATGTTTATATGTTCAAATGTTCAATTTTGTTTTCAGAAATGAAGCGATAAACCATTTCTAGTTAGAAAACATAGTGAATGTTAGGCATTAAAGCAGCAGTAGGCAAGATTGGAGCAAATATGATTAAAAGAAAAAGTTATTTTTATAAAATGGTCACTATATCCTGACAGTAGTGCATGAGACAGGTAATCTATCTAAAACAAATCATCATGTGCCTCTGTGTCCTCCGGTGCTACAAATGGAATCTGCAAGATTTCACAGACCGGAGGAAAACAGCCAATCAGAGCCGAGCTGGAGCCTTGCCGTCTCTGAGCAGCTGTCAATCACTCGCGAACTCCGATCAAGCAGTCAAACTAGGCAGCGCTGATCAAATATGATTCAATATTCTGTTACTGTAATGCCTATTTCTCACCTCAAATGTTTTCAGAATCATCTTGTAGTGTACTGTTTAGCTGTAAAATGAGAAAGTTTGTTACCCGGCCGCCATGTTTAGATCAGTTGAGAAAATACCGAGCACTGCCCACCAGCCGGAGCTGGAACACTTGAATTACAATATACTGAAAGGTTATTATGGAGTTTTTGCCCAATGATGCCAAAAATATTCTGCCTACTGCCACTTTAACACTGTGGAGAACAATCTACAGCGGAAACATGAAGGCTTTTGATTTGTGACATTTGTAAAAAGACATCACACGTCTTGCGTGTGTTGACTAAACCACACAATTGGATTTTTTTGTCTGTAAATAAGACCAGTTTTTTCTAATCCTGAGTCATTTTACCATCAGCCAGCTGGCAAATTTGGCGGAACGAGACATCAAAGGTGATATAACTCCGCTTTATTTAATTCGTATGAGTGTTTGATCAGCTTTTCAAGCGGTTGTGTTACTTGTTTGCACTTATCAGAGAAGAAACCATGCTAGGGAAAAGAAAAAATGGATTATGATGGTAAACACACACATCCTGGGGCTGCGTGTGTGTGTGGGAGGAGCCATTCTGTGCTGCCAAAGAATAAAAAATGTTGTTTTTGAATGGAAACTGTGCTGCCTTCAAAACATTCTGTCAGTATGATGCTGCCGTCTGCTCTCAAAGAAAAGCCTCAGGAATCAGTTCTGTTGTTTTAATATGAGCTGAACCACAAAACGCAGGTTTAACATTGAATCCTCGTTGAATAAAATGTGTTGCTGTGATGAAGTACGTCCTCGTGTGAAAATGAATCTCTTTGTTTCGCTGCATTGCAGGGCTCCTACGGCGTGGTCAAACTTGCCTACAATGAGGATGACGACAAACATTATGTAAGTCAGAGCAATCATTTTATACATCTGTGGTGTACATCATCTGAAAGCTGGGGAGATTAATTTGAGATGCAGCTCAGCACTATGTCAAGTTGTTCTAGTCATAAATCAGAACATGATTTGATAAAATAAATTGTGAAAGTGTTTAAGGGCTTAGAACATTATGATAGAAGTATATGATGGTCATCCCCATGCTTTATTATGTCTCATAAGTTGTTGCAGCAATTTTTGGGTTGATACCATTTGTTACACAGATTTGGTGCTGAATTTAACCACTTTTTTACCACTCAATAATTTATAAATATGATCAATAATCCCTCCAAAATACCACATTAAGACACCAAGACCTTGAGGAACACCATAGAAAAAGTCATGCTGTGATTTGGGATCAAAAACTTTTGACATTTGGAGATTTCTGCAAGAATTGCATTTTTCTGCGATTGGATGGCGAGCGCTTCTGTTCTGGAAACTGCTCAGAAACCCCCATATTATGAATGTATCTAGGAAAACCATCCATCCTCTGAATGCTCTAGGTCTCTAATTTGTGGCTGTATAGTTTCATGAGGCTGTGATTAACCTGGAGGTCACCACAGCTCATTTTATACAGTGAGGTCTAGTTTAAAAAAATGGTCTCACTACATAGGATCACATTGGAGCCAAAAGAGTCTCAGCTTTACAGGGATACCCAATTTATGCGATTCTAAGACTGTTTAGGGACCCCAGTATGCAGAAATATTCAAATACACCATTTCAGAATAGGCGAAAATTAACATTTATACTGCATTCAAATAGCTGATCCAAAACTGCATGTGATTATGATAAAGTGGGCATGTCTGTAAAGGGGAGACTCGTGGGTAATTGCCATGCCAGTTTTTCCTCGTCAAAATTGAGTCTAACCTTTGAGCGTTATTTAGCATGACAAAGGTGTTTAACAGTGGATTCCTTAGGTTTTCTAGTTTCATATGGTATCTTCGCTGTAGCTCTATAACTGAACCTGCTACAGCCTCTGAAAGACAGTAACATCGGTCGGGATCACAGGTCTCAGAGGGTTAATAACTGAAATGCGACCCCCCCACTGCCACACAACCGCAGTTCTGCTCTGAGTTTTCATCAAGCCTCTCAGCTTCTATTGTCTAGACAGAAGAGCTTTACAGGATCTCATCAGTGCTATTGATTTTTTTTCCCCCACCTTATTTCTTAGCTGTGAGTTCCATCCCTTCAAATTGCATCAGTTGCTTTGGAAGAAACTTGGAAATGGAAGTTGTTTCTCGTGGCGCTTAAAGTGCATCCAAGACCTTTATTATGTATCTTCAAAGCAGCGCTGCTGTTGCTCTGTGCGCCTGGTAGCTGCTTTGAGGTCAGTTCACGAGGGACAGTCTGGATATGAGCCGGCACGCTGAGATGAGGTAATTTTAGGTGTTCCCATCAAGGTGATTTGTTCCCTTAAAACCTCTGCAAACCCTCCAAATATAAGCCCTGTTTGTATTTGAACACAACTAAGCTGCCCTGTACAGTAACAACAATGAAAGTGTTTGTTTAGATGAGTCATGTCGACTTAGGCTGCCAACCCTGGATGGGTTTAAGATGCACTTTTGAACTGGAGCCAGTAAGAGCTCGCAGCTAAACACAACCCGGCATTAAAACGTCGGCTTGTAAATGGGCCGATGCGGCATGGTAAACAGCAGGAGTTTACGTAAGGTCGCAGACGAGTCCTGCAACGTGAGTAAAATATTCTAACAGGGGATATAGACTTTCCCTTTGGAGGAATAATGGCATTCAGCTTTGAATAATATTGACCTACAGAGCTGCAACCCTGTCTACTGGAAGTTCCGTCTATATTCTACAAATTGGCAGCAGTAAATACGGTTTGTAAGAAACATAATGCTGCCCACGTTGTGTTGTTTTTAGGAAACTTTTTTTAACTATCATATCTAGCAAGTGGTAAAATGTTGATACTCAACATACCAGAAAAATGTCAACCGACAAAGTCAATTTTCAGTTTTCCTACAATATATGCTTGTTGCAAACTAACTAACCCCCAATTTTGACCAATTAGCATAAAAAATGTGATAGAGTAGCACATCCCAGATCAAGGAGTACAACATACTAACATCACATGATGATGTGAGCAAATGAAACAGGTGAAATGCCAGTATTTTTAGGGCCCTATGAAATCCGTTTTATTGTTTCCCAAATTCTGTGTTTTCCGTTTTTATTCCTCTGAATTCTGTGTTTTAGGATTTAAGCAAAATTTGTCATCAGAAAAAGTGCTTAATCATGTGGTGGATGAATAAAATTCCAACAATTCCCAAGAAAATATTGAAAATTGAATGAATATCAATGAATTTGGTGCAACACAGCATTGCGGGTTTGTTTTTATCAACACAAAGAGGAAACTATCATATCTGACAAGTGGAAAAATGGTGATACTGTTACTTGGTTTAGTATTGGAAAGATTGATTTGAAGCACAAAACACATGTTTACTTTATTAACACGTATCTAAAATAATATATATTCATGTATATTTTTTCCCTAACCTTAAAGGGGCACTCCTCCAATTATACACATGGTTTAATAATAGTTAAATGGCAACTGAGTGGAGAATTAGATCCCTCAACTGTTTATCTAGATGCACCCAACCCCTAATATTCACATAACGTGGTAACATGGTAACATAAAGTAGTGGATGGAAACCAGAGGAAACCTCCGGGTCTGAAAAGTGAAGCCAATGCTGAAGTGACTTAAACTTGCATTCTTTCTAACAGCCAGCAGGGGGCGACTCCTCTGGTTGCAAAAAGAAGTCTGATTGTATAGAAGTCTATGAGAAAATGAGCCGACTTCTCACTTGATTTATTACCTCAGTAAACATTGTAAGCATGAGTTTATGGTCTCAATCGCTAGTTTCAAGTCTTCTTCAATACAGCATGATGTTCATTTAGTAAATTATGATCCCATTTAGAGTCAAATAGACAATAAAGCAGGGGATGATTTAGGGCGTGGCTACCTTGTGATTGACAGGTTGCTATCACAGCGTTTTCCGGTCTGGGAGTTGTTTTCAGTTTTGGTTCATGAAAGTTAATTGTAATGTTTTGCTCCCCTAAAAATTTCTTATTCCCCGTTCAGTTGTACTTAGCTCCACCCTCTCGTGTCACTTGTGGTTGCAAAAAACCAAGATGGCCACGGCCAAAATGCCGAACTCGAGGCTTCAAAACGGCAGTCCACAAACCAACGGGTGACGTCACAATGACTACGTCCACTTCTTCTTATTCGAAAAATATGTTACTTAACATTTTCTTTTGCAGATTTTCTAGAAATTTTGGTTAAAATTTGTGCTACATGTGGATGAAAATCTGACTGAAGTGCTCTACTTTGTACACCCACCATCCACTCAGTCCTCCTCTACTGCACGATGCATAAATGTAGCTCTTCGGAAAAAAAAGTTGTCCTTCAAAAAATGTTTCCTTTTGAAACAGAATCAACAAAACACGTAAGTAGTATATAAACATATTTTCTTGGAGACAGTATTGCAGTATTTGAGAATCCAGGTGCAAAGGAGCCTCAGAGATTTCCCTTTAGTCAGAATCACCCAGTCTGACAGCACAGATTCCTGAAAATGCAAAATAAGTGCAGACATACAGTATATGTTGCTGTGCATTTAGTTTTCTTGTTAGCGTCTTTGTTTCTGCACTGTGAGGAAGCGTTCTTGCATTTGATGCTGATTGTTGGCTCTGATGGTAAATGTTACCTTCCGGGACAGACTGGGGCTCATTGCAGGCTGACACATCTGAAATAACAATGACAGGAATCAGGAGAGCAGGAGATGAGTAATGACGGCATGGAAGGGTGATTCTATTTCCTGGCAATCTGAGTAGGTTTCACACAAAAACTGATTGGATATTTGCATGCGGAGCATCTGCGGCATGAGCCCACATACAGTATGCACAAATGTCATCTCGGTAATCTTTTAAAAAGATAAAATGAGATGAATGTTTGTGAAATAGAATTGACGTTTTGAAATGACGTGTTTTCTATATTAAGTTGTAGCACCTAATGTTGATGCCAGGTTGTCAGCCTTGGCACCAGGAAGACACTGATGAATATTTATGTTGACAAAGCAGCAGTGGTCAGTTTTAACATGAATAAAAATGTCTTGACGGCCACAGGATACAGATCAAATCATTTTATATTTTAACCATGGCTGTCAAAGTTAACGTGAACACAAATTAGTTTTAATACCACTAATTTCTCCAACGCATTAATGTAGCGGACTCAGTTTTAAAGTTAAAGTGGAGATATTGGCATCATATAAAACTAGAAAACCTGAGGAATACATTGGTACCAACCATGTCATACTAGCTTGTCGCGAAATTATGATACATTTTGGTGAGGAAAAACTGGCATGGCCATTTTCAAAGGGGTCCCTTGACCTCTGACCTCCAGATATGTGAATGTAAATGGGTTCTATGGGTACCCACGAGTCTCCCCTTTACAGACATGCCCACTTAATGATAATCACATGCAGTTTGGGGCAAGTCATAGTCAAGACAGCACACTGACACACTGACAGCTGTTGTCACCTGTTGGGCTGCAGTTTGCCATGTTATGGTTTGAGCATATTTTTTATGCTAAATGCAGTACCTGTGAGGGTTTCTGGAAAATATTTGCCATTGTTTTATGTTGTTAATTGATTTCCAATAATAAATATATACATACATTTGCATAAAGCAGCATATTTGCCCACTCCCATGTTGATAAGAGTATTAAATACTTGACAAATCTCCCTTTAAGGTACATTATGAACAGATAAAAATGAATAGAAACCACGATTAAATGTTTTAATCGATTGACAGCCCTAATTTTAACACAAAAATCTTGTCCATGTGAGTGTTGGAAACCACTTGGCTTTGTTGTCCAATATATCAGGAGGTTATTAAAGGTCTTTGATTCCTGCGTGTATTTGTTGTTGCGTCCTGTGTTGTATAATTACCAGGATCACAATTTGATTGTCAGGCTTCCAGTTGTGACGCAGGCCGTTCGTCAGCCTCAGGGGCCACAGTAAACCAGATTTGTGCGTCATTCACTCAGCTTATTTCAAATCGATGGAGCGATGAGTTTAAAGAGCTAATTATTGGCAGATATCTGCTGTCATAAGCACACACACAACAGCTGTACATGGAAGCAGCATTCTGGGACTCTTTTTGTGAGGCGAAAAGCCTAAAAAAAATAACCCATCGTATTTTTACTCAACGATGACTCCAGCCTCAGTGATAGCCACCAGGATGGCAATAGATAGAATTTAACTGCTGCTAAGAAGACCATAATACACTCATGGTTCTCCCCTGAGCCTCCATTGATAAAAGAATGGTTGAATCATTTTAGGGATATTGCTCTCATAGAAAGATCATTAGCTGTAATTCATAAAGTGCTGGCATCCACTGTAGAGGCCTGGGATATACTCATTGGTTCTCTGTTGAATCCACTTTTTCTTGCACAGATATAATGTGTCACTTTGATAGAATGTAAGAAGACCTAAACACATATCTAGTGTCTGGGAATTTTATATTTTTTTAAAATATAATTTTATTTTCTATTAAAAATATATATTAATATAATATAATATATAATAATTAAAAATTAAAATAAAGAAATTTAAAAAATTAAAATCATTTTAAAAATAATTTAATTAATTAGTTAAAATTAAAGGTAATAAGTTCTACAATAATATAATTTATGGTAGTAAGATAGAAACCTTAAAAAATTAATAACTTAATTAATTACTTAATTGTAAAATTATTATTATTTTATATTTATATCATTATTTTCTATGTGCTGTTTTGTTTTTGTTTTTTACAATTTCCCCTAGGTTTTGGATTATTGCAGAAAATAAACTCTGTGGCAAACAAATATTTATTCTACTTACACATTTTGTTCAACAAGATAATCTCCAACAAATGAACACCTCTTCTATGATTTTTGAAGTGCGAATGCAATCACCAGAAGTAAAAAGCTAACGTTAGGCTATAGACAAACTACACCATGGTCACATGAGGCTGTAAAGGAGGACGAGTCGATGTGATGACGTTTAGTAGTCTCATTAAAAGTAGACACATTAAAAACTTCCAAATTAACGAGTGGGGTATTTATTGATGTATTTATTGATGTATTTTATGTCGTAGAACACAAAAGTAAATGTTCTTGATCTCTCGTGATGTCAACACTCAGTGAAGGTTAGCTCACTCAACCTTTATTTGACATTTGATGAAATGACGTTTTTCATCACTTGGCAAACTCAAGGCTCCGCGGAAGTCTTGTTTACTTAGAAGGACTTGTTTGTCTACAGATTAGAGTTCTGAAGAATTCAGAAAAAGGAACAATGGCACAGTGAGGGAGCAGTATGGCGACTGACATCATATTTCTCAACCTTTTTAAGTTTCACCTCCTACAAAATAAAGTTCCTGCTGTCGCGCTTTTGGCTGCCTTCGATCAACACCACATACCACTCATCATCAGGAGGTCTTTAACTGAACTCACAACACTTTTTAGATTGTGTTTTTTCCACAGTTATTGCCATACTTTGCTGAAAAGAAAAATATAGTCATTGCCAATTTCATGTCTGGTAAAATACATTTACTGTGAGTAAAAGTGCGATGACGCACCTCCACCTACGCACAGTCAGAAATTTTGGCTTTTGAGATGGCAGCTATTTACTGGAGCTCCACCATCAATCCCAGAGTCTGTAATGAACTCTGCTGTGAATAATGTAATTGTCAGAGTGTCTGTATGGTGACGTGAACATCTGAATATTGCTGGACCATTTTTAACTGTTTGGTGACTGTGAGTCATTAATCACACACACACATAGGCAGCAGCACACCATAGAAACTACACACAGGGGAGGATGTGCTTTCCTGCCAAACCTGGTTTCTGTATTTAACCCTTTGAGACCCACAATAGACCTGTTTTTGTCTTTTTTAGGTGGGTACAGAGGGTCTTTATGGGGAGATAGCAGGTCAACAGTAGATGTCACATAGAAGTGGTGTACATCATCTGAAAGCTGGGAACCTGAAGATTAATTTGAGATGCAGCTCAGCACTGTGTCAAGTTGTTCTAGTCATAAATCAGAAATAAACATGAATCATCACGGGTCTCAGGGGGTTAAAACCACAGTCTTTAAAAGAAACTGCTGAGCTGTACATCAGCGGAACAGTTTGTGCTGCTGCAGTAGTAGAAGATGTTCCAACTGACCATCTAAGTAGTGATCAGTGAAATCACGCTGACATTATGATAACATGGTAGTTCTTGTATTTTGGAAAAATGTCTGACATGCAGAGAGTGTTATTTACTCTTCTTTCTTTGCATAACCAGTTCCTTGTAAGATGTCATGATGACTTTGAGTTTGTTCCCCATCTCACACGCACGCACACACACACACACACACACACACACACGCACACACGCACACACGCACACACGCACACACGCAGTTGTCCTTTATAAACCGATAGATGCTCTTTTCCATGAAAGATTCAGTTGCCTCAGAATCAGATATTCATGACCTTTAAAAAAAATAATAACACAGATAATAAATCCATAACTTTCCATTCTGGCTCTGATGCTGCTGAAGGTTGCATCAGCTCTGATGTTTCTAGTTAAATCAAGGTGTTTCGTTGTACTGTTGTTCGTTTTCATGTACATTTACTAGGGCTGTCAATCGATTAAAATATTTAATCACGATTAATCGCACATTTTTTATCTGTTCCAAATGTACCTTCAAGGGAGATTTGTCAAGTATTTAATACTCTTATCAACATGGGAGTGGACAAATATGCTGCTTTATGCAAATGTATGTATATATCTATTATTGGAAATCAATCAACACAAAACAATGACAAATATTGTCCAGAAACCCTCACAGGTACTGCATTTAGCATAACATTCCCTTTGAATGTTACAGTTAGTTTTTCTTTTTTTTTTGCGTAAGTTAGGAGTGTTATTTATCCTCCTTCTTGACAAGCTAGTATGACATGGTTACCAGTGGATTCCTTAGGTTTTTTATTTTCACATGATGTTAGTATCTACACTGTAGCTTTAAAACTGAGCCCGTTACAACCTAAAAATCGCAAGTTGCATTAATGCGTTAAAGAAATGAGAAGCGTTAAAACAAATTTGCGCTAATGCGTCATTATCGCGTCAACTTTGACAGCCCTAACATTTACATTATATCTTAAATAAAAGTGTATTTTATTTTATCAATATGACGTTACATATCGCCACAACGATATAAAAATGTCTATCATATATATTTTTCAATATTGTTTCTGTCGCGATATAGGCTAGGCTTATATTTATTTATTTATTTCTCTATAATTTCACTTAAAACTGTTGTGTTCCTTTTGCACTCTGTTCTTAAAATGAGAAAATATTAATTATTATTTCATTTTTCAAGTACACACAGTAGTATACAAAAATTAGTCTTTACCATGTTTTTATTTCATAGACTATATAAATTACCAGAAAACATGCTCTACCGTGATATATACCGTTATTGAGATATGAAATGACATATATAGGGTTGCAAGGTTTTGGCCATATCGCCCAGCCCTGATCTTTTCTTTATCGGTACACCTGCTTCCAGTTTTCTTTTCTTTTTGGACAAATCATGAATTCTTGATTGATGTATGGTTCTACTGTTAATACCAGCTGCATGTGAACACACTGTGATCAAACTCATTTCCCACTTTCCTACAGGCCATGAAGGTGGTGTCCAAGAAGAAGCTAATGAAGCAGTGCGGTTTTCCACGTAAGTCCTATTCTATTCTTTTAAATAGCCACTCACATTACTCACGGTCTGTATGAGTGTTTAATAACTAGGGAATAACATAATCACAATTACCAACACTGTCATGAAGGTGTGTGTGTCATGTTGGGTTGAATGCCGGTAAATGACCGTGTTAGTCAGCTACAAGAGGTCTGACAATCAGCACATTGATATGTGACTTTTCAAAGCAGCATGAGACGACTAACTGAGCTCCTGAGAAGTCAAATCACCTGCGTAGGATTGCAGTTCATTGCAGGTCATTGCAACATTATTCATTGTGTAAAAGGGAACTGGTTTCATAACCATGACAATAAATTACAAAACAGAACCAACAATAGACAAATTTCATAGAGAAAGAGGAAGAGCAGTTACAAAACTCTGCAACATGAAGGACATCTAGAGAATACTACTCATTAGCATGTAACTTAAAAGCAGAGTTGGAAAAGATTTTAGATTTTTTTTTTTTTATTATATTAGATGAAATTCTCATTACATCCCAACAGCAATCAGTAAATCAAATGCTCTGACTCTGTAGCTGTCGCAAGACTGTAATAAACCCGTCCAATCATTTCACCAGAGTCTTCCACTATCTGCAACTTGAGTACTAACAATAGCCATGTTAGCCATTCATTAGGATATATTTACGTTCATAAAGATCATTTTGGGGGAGTGGCTTTGGAGGGAGGCCGGAAGGGACGTGATGTCAATGTTGCTGACTTGGTGACGTTCTTGCTAGATTAGGGACTTTTGGAGCTAGTGCTGCTAGCTACTTTCATTGGGAAAGAGTTGGCAACACTAGGCGGGGTTTTTCGTTTGGATCATTTTTAAAAATCTAGTGTACGCTTGCTAATTACTCAAGATCCCCCACTGTGCCGTTAATAAAACCAACTTTTGTGGCAGAATTTGTCACTTTAAAAGTAGGATCCCTTTTTCTTGAAGTGTCGTTTTGTCTAACCCCTTGAACTTTCAAGATTGTGTTAAACTTGAAACTCAAAACTGAGAAAAATGTTCTTCTGTTGTAAATTCTGCTTCATGGGGGGGTTGTCAGACCAAAACCTAAATCATCTATAACCTAAAGATACGCAATGATGATCAGCTACTGTAGATGATCATGTCATCATATGATTGCTCCTGTCAAGGCTAATCAAATGAATCATTTACTATTCAGTGAAGTTGTGTGTGTGTGGTTTGTGTGGTGGTCTGCAGGTCGCCCACCCCCAAGGGGACCCAAGGCTGCCCAAGGAGAGCAGCCCAAAATCTTGGGACCCCTGGAGAGGGTCTACCAAGAGATCGCCATCCTTAAAAAACTGGACCACATCAACATTGTCAAGCTGGTGGAGGTGAGAGTCTCTCTATCTTTTGGTTCTATATTGAACATAAAACAGTCAACTGTTGGTGCCTTTGCATTCAGAAACCAACCAATGCATCAGTTCTATTGCTATTAGACTTAAAGGACCAGTGTGTAGGATGTAGCTGGACCTAGCAGTGTGGTTGCAGATTGCAACGGATGGACGGTCGGGTGTCAGCTCAGTGCAAAGCAGCGGAACAAAAACACAGACACATCTCTGACAATATGATAATAATGTCCTTTGCGTGCCTAGTCTGATAGTCTGGAGATATGTGGCCTATAAACAAGATATATTTGAATAAAATACAGTTGTACCGACAGAATACAATAGAGCACAGAGGCCGTTTCCATGCTGACAAGCGCTTGCATCTGCCTGTCTATTCATACGAGGAGCGCAGAGACCCGCTGATCCCTGCGGGACATCAGTTGTGTAGGCGGTCCTTAATGTGGCCCATTTGCGTACACACTGCTAAAAGAATGTGGCCATATGCGGCCCGGACCACCTCTGAATGTGGTCTGAAAGATCCGATCTCAATGCGTCTTGAGTGCGTTCACACATGTACTTAGAGCTGTCCACTTGTGATCCGATCACTGAGGACGCATGTTAATACCAGGTCTGAACAGGGCCTTGGTCTTGTCATATGAATTGCCAGCACACATTTTGTAGCTACACACTGAACCATGTTTCTAAACTGTATTTTCCATGTTGTTGATATTTGGAGTTAAATAAAAATTGGCAGTAGGGAAATGTGCCATTTCATAACCGTTTCTCTGATAATAGCCTGTGGACACAACAGGTTGAAATCCTTTGTGGTCCGGATTATCCTCTACCGCTGTGTCTTCAGATAACCTTTCTTGCCGTGTTCCCTGACTCACACTTTGTATTTATGTCCTATCGGTTTATATCAGGCGAATAAAGGTGGATAAACCGTGCTCTGCCAGGATACAGGTGGGGGAAATGAGATAGATTTACCCTCCAGCACATCTATCACACTTCTATCACTGGACCTTTTAGAATATTTTGGTGATAATATTCTGGAAAAAAAACCAAGCTTCCACCCCGTAAATAGATTCTTACATTCACAACAGCCAACGCTCTCAAACTTGGTGTCGAGTCGGGGAATTGTGAAGATGGATAGGCTTTCTACAGAGGCGGTTGTTTATGAAAGCTGATAGCTGATTTTTCAAGACGTGACTCAAGATGCCCGCCGCTCCCTTGCGATATGAGCAGAGTGTTTTTTCCAATCTTGGGCAGATGGCGGGGGCACCGCCGTCGTGGTCGGGAGTCAAGCTCAGGGAGCCAGTCGGTAGGAAAGCTGTCTGGCTCGCTCAGGCATAGGGAGTGCCAGAAATATAGAGTTTTTAAGTAGAAGCAGAGTACTTCTGCTCCTGTGTGCTTACACACACACACACACACACACACACACACACACACACACACACACACACACACACTCTCGTATCTTCCCTTCTTTGTCCTCCCTCGCTCTCATAACGGGCATATGTATGTGAGCAATGGGAAAACCTACTTTCCTCCTCTCCATCTCTCTCTGTTCATCCGTTTAAATGGGCTGTGCTTGGGTCAGGATCACATCAATTATGGCTTTCCAACGGATTCCTGCGAGACTGCGGTCCAGTCCATCCAATTACGAATAGACTTTTGAAACATGAAAGCCGAAGTCAAGTGGAACAGATTAAAAGCGATGAAAGTGATACGGCCATTTGTCACAGACGGTTGGGAAGAGACCGACCCCACTCGCCAAGGCAAGCAGTTGTTATGAGAGAAGACACTTCAAAGTCCCCAAATATGTAATTTCCCTATAAATCAAGATAGTCTTTTAATGAATCCTCGGCGCTGAATTAGTCAACAGCTACAAATATGATTACTAGGCCACTTACACTTTGCACACGACAGCTCATTCAACGTTTACAGCATTTTGTGCTTTTACTTAGAACAAAGGGAGAAAAACGATGCATGGTGCAAAAACAATAGTACTTCTTTGAGTGTATAAGACAGTATGAGCCAACATTCAGACTGTTTCATGGCCTGTTAGAACTGACGGGAGTAAAAACTCTTCCTTTTGCTCTAGAGGACATTTCCTGCCCTTGTTTTTCCCACTACTCTGTGTCCTTGGCAGATGTTTACCTTCACTGTGGTAATTTAAATTCACCAGGATGTTGTATTTAAACCGCTGCTCCAGATGGACCTTGTGTGTCCCGGGGTTTGTGGGAGCTGTGAGCAGTAGTAGCCGAGCAGAGGGCCATATAGTCCTGTGGGAACATCTGTTCTCATTGACTTGGCCAAGGCTGGATTATGAACTGGTTTGTGTTAATATGATTTAATATTTGTGAAAATATCTCCCCTAAAGCACAACATTAACTGACTGGATGTACTCCACAGATTTAGCATTGTGCTCCTATAACACTGTCAGACTCTTGATGGACAGTTAAAAAAAGGATCATCAAAACATGGCGCCTACATTACCCATAATGCAACTTGGGTTAGAGATTCAGGTGTGTTATGCTCAAGGCAGCCCCCAGGAAGAGAGCCGGGCTTTGAGGCCAATTTGACATAGCGGCCAAACCGTGGAATTACAACTTCCATTACATCATGCCATTGGGCCATTTTCTTTTTTTAGGTAAAAAAACTCCCCAGTACGAACACTTGAATAGCACATGTTTACATGCTTTAATGTTCAAACAGCACATTATTTTTCTCATACTGTCTGTCTGAATATACCCGTATTCACCCTCTTCAGAAACGCTCCGCTGATGTGATTCACATACACTGCAACAGGAAATAAACTGGGACACATTTAGAATGTTTACGCTTAAAACTGTGAAATTGTCTAAATATGTAGATTTGTGGCATCACAAATGTACAGAAATCCTGACGGCTTGTTTCAAACGCACAGTTTCTGAATACGGGCTGTGTGTATTTATCTGCGGATTGAGCGTTTTGATACTTTCACAGTATTTCTATATCACTGAAACCTGCTTTATCATATAAAAGACATGAAAATCTCACTTTTTACAATATCGGACATTTAAATAATTTCACCATTACTTGTGACTTCAATGGAACAAGTGGGACAAATTAAGTTAAATAATTACCTAGTTTTACATTGATATAGGTAATTTGCACCAATTCGATCTTAAGAAAGCTACTTTCTAGCTTGCTACTTTAACAAAGCTAGCTTCTAGCAAGCAATTCAACATCCAGTGATGATAATAAAGTGTTGATGCTGGTAGCGAAATGTTCATTCTCTTATTATAGCAACATAGCAGGATTTTAAAGAAAGGAGCTGCCTCGAATACCGGTGACAAATCTCAGGTATGGCTGCCCTTTTTGCCGAAGGCGAGGTAGAAATTCACAATATCCTAATATGTGTGCTTGAACTGCCATCATCAACTTCCACATGTCTTCACAAATCCTACGCAAGATAACTATTCATGAAACAAGTCATGAAATAGCGAGTAAAGCTCATCTTGGTTTACTGTTTACAGCTGCAATCAGACCCGTCTCTTCATAGGAATCACCGGGGCCCCGCGGGGCCTCCGATGCTGTATCCAGTTCTTTTTATACATCCGTGGTTCTGCTAGTCGTGGCTCTTGCAGCCTCAAGCAGAAGACATGAGTAGCGGGCTACAGAGGGAGCTCACTTCTTTCTAACTCCACTCCCCCAAGATTATTGTTTTTCATTGTAGTCTTCATCCCCAACCAACACTTTCATTATCTAATGAATTCATCAAACTTCACATAGCTCCCTCTGGAGCCACAAAAGGCTTTGTACAACTTTTTCCACACATGCATTAGTACTCCCCAATACCTGTCAACCCACTTTGATGTGTAAAATAGGTGGAGTTCCCCTTTAACCTTGAGTCCCTGTCTTTAGGAGGGGTTTTGTGTCCAGATCTAGCTTTAAAGCCAGGTAGTGTTCTTCAATAGAAAAGCTCTACACACTGAGCAGAGCGCCAGAGGAATTGGGGCTAAAAAGGGCCCAAAAGCTCACTCTGCCCCGAGGCCCGGCAGCAGGTTAATCCTGTTGTGAATTTGCATATAAACCTGCAAAGCCGGTGTTTTAAATAACACATCCCAGCAATGTCCTAACTCTTAGGAATTACAAGCAGCTTTCATATAAGAACAAAGTAAAAGGCCAAAAGGTAATTTTCAAGCAGTTTTTAAAGCATCAAGGGCATCACAATCCCCTCTTAGAACTCTGCTCAGTCCTTGGTAAGGAAGAAAAGTCTTTTGAATTCTGCAGTGTTTTGGTCCTGAGTGCTTACCGTCAGCTTTTCAAATGATCCAGACAAGAAATATAGTTTATATAGTTCACACCCACATGCACCTTGAGCTTTTCAAATGGAAAGCCTCCATTCATGGTGATTATGTTAATGTTGCAGGTGCTGGATGATCCGGCGGAGGACAACCTTCACATGGGTATGTATGCATATTTTCTTTGTCCAAATCTTTTGCTCTACTTTCGGCCTCTCTCAGCCTTTGGCGCTCGGCACATATGCCACCAACAAGTGCTCATATAACTTATTCATAATTCAGATCTTGCTTCCTTTCACACCACCTCGGGGCTCACACATTATGCAAAAAAAACCTTCCATCAGCCGTGCCAGGTCCCAGTAAGGGCGCCTGTATTAGTGTCAAACTTTTAATGTGGCACATTCATAATAGTAATGTGACGCTGGGGTGTTGCCTCGGTGGCAGCGGTGGTCAGCTCAATGAATACTGGTCTTACATGTTCATATTCTCTTCTCCCTGCCTTTTCTCTGACAGTGTTTGAGCTGATGCGTAAGGGGTGAGTAGAGAACATGTTCCTTTTTTTAGAAATAATTCATCCTCCTCTACCTTCACCTCCTCATTTCGTCATCCCTCCGTCCCTGCCTCCGTCTCTGCGGTGTTCTCCTTCATTACTCCGAGCTGACAGAGTGCGGGGTGTTTGTTCCATCCCCGGCTTCAAAGGGTTTCATAATGTTCTTAGGTTTTCACAGTTATTACCAGTGGCAGTAATCCGTGTAAATGTTTCACGTCCTGATGCACGAGCTGTTCCTGCCTACACCACAAAAAGAAAAAAAGAATTGTGATGATCTAATGATCTGAGACCTTTTGTTATTCTAAGAGAATGGAGGTGGGAGGGGGTAGCTGGTATCACTTCACATATGTGCATAAATTAGTTATGTATACTTTTGTTCTGTTTGTTAACTTTTATATAATAATGCTCACATCATAACATGGTAAACTCAAGCCCAACAGGCAACAACAGACTATGACTTGCCCCAAACTGCATGTGATTATCATAAAGTGGGCATGTCTGTAAAGGGGAGATTCGTGGGTACCCATAGAACCCATTTTCATTCACATATCTTGAGGTCAGAGGTCAAGGGACCCCTTTGAAAATGGACATGCCAGTTTTTCCTCGCCAAAATGAAGCATAAGTTTGGAGTGTTATTTAACCTCCTTCGCAACAAGCTAGTATAACATGGCTGGTACCGATGGATTCTTTAGGTTTTCTAGTTTCATATGATACCAGTATCTTGCCCGCTACAACCTATAAACTGCAATTTGCGTTAATGCGTAAAAGAAATTAGTGGCGTTAAAACGAATTTGCGTTAACACGTTATTATTGTGTTAACTTTGACAGCCCTAAAAAAATTATAACACTTTATTGTATCCCCTCCTATTTAGCATTTATAAGCACTAAATAAAAAATCAATACATAGGTTTTAACTATAAACAATTATTACATTTATTGCAACACATTGTAAAATTATGATCTGCTGATAAATATCATATAATTCATCAAGAAAAATTTTTGATTTTGTAAAAGTTCAAAAGAGAAAGAAAGAAAACAAACATTAAGCATTAAGTGACATTTAGAATTGTTTTGATGTCTCCAATTCAAGTTTGCGTTTGTGACACGACCACTTACACGCAAATGTTAAAATATTCAATGCTATTTTGTCAAATATTGTTAGATAGTATTACTTGTCTACACAGCAGGAAGTTTAGACATTTAAATGTAGACATAAAATGTCTATATATCTGCTTAATGTGTGTGTTAAGTAAGGGATAATGTACAGCGAGCCGGTCATTGTTGTGAAAGATTCCCCCGCAGGGCGATGCTGCGCTCTCACAACGCCCTGAAGGGGATTCTTTCACAACAATGACCCGCTAGCTGTACATTATCCCGCTTATTACACGGCTACTTACTGAAGAAATCAATATTTTGACACAAAAACAGGTCCGCCAGAGTCCGACATCAGAGCTGCGCCCATAGCAACGGTCTGTTATACATAGCAACGGTCTGTTATACATAGCAACGGTCTGTTATAGAGAAGTTACAGATCACAGAATGCCATGATTGATGAATCAGAGTCAAGTATTCAACACAGCTGTGTAATAATAACCATTTAATAAATGTTTACATACTGCTTATAATTTCTAAATTGGGATGAAGTTGTAATTAAAAACTCAAAACACAATCAAGAGATGATGAAAACACTCATTAATTGGCAGCCCTAAACTCTTTTGCCAATACACCACTGTTGAAATTGTTTGTTCCTCATACGTATACCTTAATACACAGGGTTGTGATGGATGTTCTATCATTTTTAAAACAGCAAACTCATACAAAATAGAATTGTTGGAACAGTGCGGTTGTTCAGTTCATGCTGTTCTTAATGGTATCAGTTTAGCATGGTTGATCTCTGCTTTAAACAAGAATCCCTTGTGTTCATGTATATGAATAAAAGTGCAGCTCCTGGAGGGATAGTAAAAATGTAATTCCCTTTTTCAAGCACAATTAAACCGGGGAACAGCGGTACACTGTCACAGAATATGAATAATGAACGCTTGTTCTAACCGTTTAGAATACAGTGGTTTATTTATGTCCTGTACACTCATCCAGACAGATACTCAGTTGTTTTCGGTGCTGTTGGGTTTGGGATCAGAGATCTTTATCACACATTCTGAGTATCAGCGGTGTTTGATCAGGATGTTTTGTCTGTTTATACGTACATCTGTGTTTTGTCTCGACATTTGGAATCTAATCCCTGTGCTAATGATGAAACAACTGACACACATAATCTGTGGATTTGTCTGCCTCGCTGTCTGTCTGTTTGTTTTCTTCACTACCCGTGTGTGTGTGTGGATTTGTAGCCCGGTGATGGAAGTGCCCTCAGACAGTCCTTTGTCAGAAGAGCAGGCGAGGTTATACTTCAGAGACATCATCCTGGGAATAGAGTACCGTAAGTATCTCACGCAGAACAAGGCCCGTCTTTGAAACTGTGGAGCATTTTCACTTAATGCAGTTTTAGTGATTAATTCTCTGGTGCCCTACTCCCACTTTTAATGGACGTAAAAATATCCCTCTTTATCGTACCCATTATGATACTATCAAAGCAGAAACATTTGAACCACTGTGTCTTTCCAACAGTATGATCTCTCCCTACTCTTACATGACATTCAACATTTTCCTTTTTCGTCTAAAAGATCACAGTGTTCTTGACCCTCTATTCCCATGTCCCCGGGGGTCCGGCTGCACATTTGCGCCGTCCACCTCATCAGTATCGAGCCTCGGTTCAGTGAGAGCTGTGTCCTCATTTGCAGTAGATCCATTTCACCGGGCTATGAGCCTAATGATGAGGGATCAATGCTGCCTCTCTCTGAGCTGTGAGCTTCATCTTGAAAATAAAAGCTACAGAGACTCATAGAAACAACCACATGCCAGTCATACTTTTTAAAAAAAGAAAAAACAGAATTACATGTAAAAGCAAGTCACATGTTTTTGAGTGCTTCACAGTTGAGGCTTGGTTACATTTCCAGACGGTTCTGCTGATTGAAAAGCTTTTCTCCTCTCCAACCACTCGGCTTTTATTGCTGACCCTCTTGAAAAATGCAGCATGTGGATTGGAGTATATTGTATAGTTTTACAGCAAGGATGTATTTCCAAACCAAAACTGTGCTGATCACAAACTATAGGATCATATGAATGAATTGAATATGAATGAACCAACAATTTGTGAAATAATTAAGGCTGTAAGTCGAAAATATAAAATATAAAATTTAAAATATTGAATCATGATTAATCGCATGATTGTCCGTAGTTAATTTCAAATTAATCACACATTTTGTATCTGTTCAAAATGAACAGAACAGAAACAAACAGAACAACAGAAGACTCCTATAAAACTATATAAGAATAATGAAATAACATTTTATAATAATGGTGTGTTTTAGTAATATCTTAAATTATTTCACAAATTATTGTTCCATTTCTATATTTTTCACAACTCATTCATATTATTTATATTCAATTATTTAATATTGAATTGAAAATTGAAATTCTAGATATCATTAGTCATTCTGCGGGTCATTGACAGTGTTTGTGTGTTTTTAATTTGAGTGTTATTAGTGCTGCTCACGATGTTTAATTATCTCGGCTTTTAATAAGTCTAGTGGTTCATGTTTTAATAAGACCTCCTCAGACAAGAAGGCACCACTTATCCAGTCAGTGAAGTGTCCAGGGCTTTGGCTGTTAAGTGTGAAGGCTTCAGAGATGTACTTAACTGTCAGTCTTAGATGAACTTTGGTTCACAGTATTGACATCATTCTTATGGTCTTAGCAACGATTAGTTTTTAGAAAAATACACTAAACAAAGTGCAATTTACATGCACATTTCTGCATTATTTTATATATGATTAATTTTTATGTATGAATGAAACCAAATGTATTTTCGTGTACTACATATGTCCTTATTGAACACGTTAAATATGGGGACACTAGATGGATAGCGGTCGGTCAGGAGGTCCAAACGGATTTATTGTTTTCAGGGCGCCAGGACTTGGCTGCTCTCCGGCTGTCAAAGTTAGATTTGCTCATGTATAACTAAAATCACAATAACACACTTAGTGGATAACTTATACAAAAGTCTGTATATAAAACTATTTATTTGCTGCTTAGTTGGCCACATTCAGTATATTGCACAGTTGCAGATAAAGAAAATCGGTTGGGAACCACTGGCTTAGAGGCTACAGTAGTTCTAAAAAATCTGACAATTGACTCCCTCTTATCCTCAGTGCACTACCAGAAGATCGTCCACCGGGACATCAAGCCGTCTAACTTGCTGCTGGGGGACGATGGCCACGTGAAGATCGCAGACTTTGGGGTCAGCAACCAGTTTGAGGGCAACGATGCTCTGCTGTCCAGCACTGCCGGCACGCCTGCATTTATGGCACCAGAGACCCTTTCAGACGCGCGAAAGAGCTTCAGTGGAAAAGTGAGTTAACTCCACATTCACACCTTCATTTAGTGAGCGTGCCTGAGTTTGAATTCCTGTAGTTACGGCGGCTGCAGGTGTCTGTCTGAGCCTAAAACCTCATGATTTGAAAATGAGAACCATTAATTGGAGATGAGCTTTCAGACCTTCGCCGGCCTGCTAATCCAAGGAGCAAATTGTCATAGTCAGTCTTTTCCCCTCTGTGTGTTAGCTGGTATTAGCCAGTAATACAGCTGAGCAAAGCACCATTACCAGAGTCAAGAAATGGAAGAAAGCCATCGGGTTTACATATTTGATATTTATTTGGGAACGTCTCACATCTTTATGCTGGTTCTACTTTTACAGTCAAGCAATGATGAGTCGTGTGTGTCGAGGCTATCTCGCCACTCTTACATAACGACAGGATCGATTTCCACATGGCGCTACAATCAATCCACATTATGTAAAACAATCAAACTTAAAGCTTGAAGGAACAGCGTGTAACATTTTGGGGTGCGGGTCCGCTTTACGGTTTCGCCATGTTGCTCCACCATGTTTCTACAGTAGCCCAGAACGGACAAACCAAACACTGGCTCTAGAGAGAGACTTTAGTGTTTTCACATTACCTGAAGGCCACCGTAGTTCTCTGACACGCTTGCGTTACGTGAGCTGCAGAGTGCAAAACCGTGGTGTCTCCAGCTTCGTTGTTATTATGGTTAGGATGGCTTATGAGCAACGCCAGCGGTGTTACCACAGTTTTGCACTCGGTGGCTCACGTTACCGCAGTTTTGGAAAGGGAGGTGTGAGCAGAGGGGTTCTCAGTCGGTTGCAATCTGCAACCACACCACTAGATGACGCTAAATCCTATCCCTGTACCTTTTTAATTATTTTTTTGAAATGATTGGCGTAATTCCACCATAATCTTTGCAGTATGAGAGATCTGTTGAGGCTCAACCCGTTCTTACTCCCAACTTAAATACCGCCCTTTGGTAAGCGCCCCTCGGCTTCGGAAATCGCCGCACAGAAACCATTTAGCAACAGTGTGACAAACCGGACTTCCAACTCCAATGTGAACCCACCCGCGGCGTTATTCGACGGTCAGAGCAAGTGACGTAGTCTTAATAGTGTCCGCTAAGGACGGACAGGAGGAGTGGTGGATGGGTCAGACAAACACAAGACCTTCAACTAGGAGACAGCTCTTTGTTGACTTATTTTGTCACATCAGTCTTTAGTCACATGACTCGTCGATATCGTCAGTCCTGTGAGTCACGTGAGT
>CAKAOH010022277.1:25334-51401 GCA_916701665.1 Sebastiscus tertius
CGTTGTTATTATGGTTAGGATGGCTTATGAGCAACGCCAGCGGTGTTACCACAGTTTTGCACTCGGTGGCTCACGTTACCGCAGTAATCGACACACAGAAACCATTTAGCAACAGTGTGACAAACCGGACTTCCAACTCCAATGTGAACCCACCCGCGGCGTTATTCGACGGTCGGAGCAAGTGACGTAGTCTTAATAGTGTCCGCTAAGGACGGACAGGAGGAGTGGTGGATGGGTCAGACAAACACAAGACCTTCAACTAGGAGACAGCTGTTTGTTGACTTATTTTGTCACATCAGTCTTTAGTCACATGACTCGTCGATATCGTCAGTCCTGTGAGTCACGTGAGTCGCTCGTCAGTGAAGTTAACATCAACCACGACCGTTTCTCAACCCTAAGTGGTTGTGTTGCCTAAACATAACTTCCTGTGAAAACGGAAATCTATTTTGAAAGGACGTTATGCATGTAACGAGCGTTTGACACTCCGTCCGTGGTCCGTCAAAAAGCAAACGCAAGAGTGGTACCCTGTGAGTTGTTCTCCAATGCTGAGGGGCACTGACCAAGCGGCGGTATTTGACGAGGAGTAAGACCGTGGGAGTGAGAATGTGTTGCGTGACTCAACCCTACCTGCTGATTTATGAACAATTAACAGCCAAGAGCCCTCCCTTTCCAGACGCAGGTCTCAACACTTGACATCCTATTCTTATCCAGAAGTAAAGGTACAAGCCATGCTGCTTCCTCCAGTGGTTACCACAAATGGCAGACTGATGGATCTGCTCAAAGAAGGACCTTACATGTCCACGAAATAGGAGCTAGAATAGAATCTTTTTGATTGCAGACAGAAAGTATGTCAGAGCCATTCAAGTGCCTGAAGAACTCCTATTGTCCCCCTTTTCTCTGATTAGTCTCACATTCTTCCTGATTTGAACTTGTTCAAGCCGTGCTCCAGGGCGCTTTTGTGTCCGACATTTGTGATTTTGGTGTAAATCAGCGGTGGAATATTTAATATCTGACACTCCCCGGAGTACATCAGGTCATTAGAGCATGTTAGTCGTAACACAGTGTCTGATAACAAATGTCTGGGGCATTGTGATAGATTACGCAGGTTCACAGGGCTAGTTTTATAATTCCATATCTATCAAGGAATAGAAATGGATTCCTAGGAGAGCTATTCATCCAGAGAGAGAGAGAGGTCAAAGAGGCTGATGGATCGCTGCAGAGCCTCCGTTACCTGATAACACACATCCATCTCCAACGTAGGTGGACGTTGCCCAAAAAAATAACCTTAAAATGTCCCATAAATCACTGCAGACAGTCTGCATTGATTGAGGTCACCGTGTTTGTTTGTGCAAGTAGGTGTTTGGATCGCTACAGCATGTTTTTAAATGTACTTTTTTCAGTCTGTTTGTCGCATTTAATGTCACTACTGGTGCTTTCTTAAAGGCGCTGGACGTGTGGGCCATGGGAGTTACTCTCTACTGTTTCGTCTTCGGGAAGGCAAGTGTGCACATTTTCTGTCATCTGGTCCACAAAAAGTAGCAGTGAAGGCTGGGACAAGTGTTCATTTGACAGACTCCTATGCTTGTTAACAGCACCCAGTGGCACTTCAGTTACAATACTATCTATCAGTTTTTGATACGACAGCTGTATAGTGGCATAATTTATTTTAGTACATGCTAGATTAGTGCTGTTATTTGTCTTAGTTATCTTTAGGGTACATATTTTCTCTTGCACAGTACTAATTCAGTGTACCTTCCTTGTGTTTTTCTCACTGTCTTCCCTCTGCTCCCCCTGCAGTGCCCGTTTATTGACGAGTACATATTGGCTTTGCACAATAAGATAAGGACCAAGCTTGTGGATTTCCCCGAAACGTAAGTCCTTCCCTCTCCTCCGCTTTATTAAAAGAGACAGCAGCAATGTGTTCCAGTCCACAGCTGTAATCATCTTCTTCACCGTTTGCTATCTCCTCATCTGCATCTCAGTCGCAAAAAGAACATTTTCTTCAGTTACAAATTGCACCAGCAAAAGTATGAATAGCTTGGCACAGCAGCCAGTACCAGCACTCAGTAAATGTCACATGTATGTGATCAAAACAAGCATTGAAGAAGCAAACGGGGTCATCAGTTGCCTGGACACACACATAAGACACTGGCCTTTCTTAACGTTAACATGGGAGTCTTCCTAATGCTGAAAAGACAGAGAGAGAACAAGAGATAGGAAGCCAGAAAGAGGCTGGCAGTGGTGATAGACTGAGGAACGCACTGATGAAGTGTAAACACAGCACATGTGAAGAGGCTATGAGTGGCAGTTGGAGCATGTGTAAGGACATGGTGTCATATCGTCAGTGGTAAGTGTCTTCCCCCAGTGGGCTCGAGAGACTCTGTGACTGTGGGGAAAGCTCGTTCATTAACCATCACCCTCCTCTCGAGCGGAGTATCGCATCACCTAATAGAATCATCTCCACACTCCACCAATCATATGACAGTTAGCAGCACCTTGTCGTCAGCACCGATAGAGCCGTTATAGTGTAGGCGTAGTGCATTTAGTGCTGTCGTTATGATCAATCGCTGAGCTCACATAAACTTATTTTACTGAGACACTAAAGACGTCTATGCTCTCTGAATTAGTTTTATCAGTGTCGGTGAAATGCAGCGTTGAAAGTGCATCTTCATAAACATGGTGTTGTTGTTGATATCACAGGTTTTATATCACTGTTTCAATTATTTTACAGCATTTACTTCACTGACAGTAGTTCATTTTGGTCAAGCAGGAGCTGTTTTTCCATTACTTTTATCCAACAACTGTAGTTTTCAATCACAACATGTAGTGTAGTGTTCAGATGTTACTGCTGACTCAATAATGAGGTAAGGTACAGTCATGAAACTTTACAGGTGTGTAGTTGAGATCAAAATGAAGGCAGAGTTCGAAGATGGGTGTGGTCCGAGCCAGGGTGCTGGAAGTACCCCCCGCCCCACTTTGCGCCCCTAAACCAGATTTGGCATCATACATAGCTGGTGTGATCCGATCGCGACATGGTTTAATTCAAATTATGATTTCTAGTTTTTTCAAATTAGTTGATCTACTCCACAATCTTCCCACGTATCTCCTAGCTATTGAAGAAGTACCCCCCCCAGGGGTACAAGCAACCCTGGTTGAGAATCGCTGCCTAATTGTTTTCAGTTAATTTAAAAGCCAATTATTTTCTCCGTCAACAACTACATCACGCTTTAGGAGTTAGGAGTTAGGCTTGTAACAAGAACATAGACACCAAAATAATCCATCATCATCTCTGTCAACGATTCCGATGCTCAGTTGAGCATACACTCATTTACCTGTATATACTGAGTGATAGGAAGTGACAAGTATTCTCACACAGTTTACAACGTATGTGTACTTTCTGTCTGGCGGGGGGTGGGGTGGTGGTGTGAATTGCTCACAACTCGTAGACATACGCCTCTGTGATAAGGGGTTGCATGAAGACGGCGCTTCTTTGAAGTGGTAACAAGGTTTGGAAACACTTTCAGATTTGTTTTTAATAACCACTGGGCCTGTCTTTTTATGTAACAAAGAAGATTAAAGATGCTCAACATGCATGAAACAACCTCCTATACAGTAAAATAGGGCCATGGACCACCTTGGTGTCATGTTTTCATCATTTCCAAATCTAAAAAAAACTGTTCTCAAATCATTATTCTGTGTTTCGTGCAGACCAAATATCAGTGAAGAGCTGCGGACTCTGGTCTTGCGGATGCTGGACAAGAACCCAGACAGCAGGATCACCCTCCCTGAGATCAAGGTAACTAAGCGGACGTATAAATGAGAGGTTAGTCACACATTGAGCACGATCGTAGCGAGGACGTCATCGTTCATGTTCAGACACAGCATGACTGTGATGTTCTCTCCTGCGATTGGCTCATCAGGAGGCTCTGACCTCACCGTGGTACGTACAGGTGGGGTTCATTTGACATGCCGTGTTGCTCCAGGGCATGATGAAACCTGTCTGTCCCTGTGGAGGGCTGCGTTAACACTGAGTCAGTAATACCGGGGAGGTGCGGGGGGGATCCAGGACTAGCCATGGACAGATGTCATTCCCCACTCCCCACCGTGTTTCCATGACACAATCTAATCGTGTGTCAGTGAGTCATTTTCTCACCAGAGACTCTGTTTGTGTTTATGGGAGACGAGATAATTAGGCATCATGCATAACCTTGTGCGCGCACACACGCGCTCACACACACACACAAACACTTACTAGACAAAAGCAGCAAAATGCAGCTTATTAAAACCCTTTGATGTCACCAGAAGAGATAAAGAGAAGTTGTAATGTAACAATTTGTGAATTCAGACCATATCTATCGCCTCCACATGGCTCTGAACACGACACAGAGAAGCTCGAATTACAACACACACACACAGAGGGACTTCATTCTCTGCTCAGGTAGACATTCCTCTATATCTTTACATAGCAAATAGTTGTTTGCTGCTATGTTAACGCTCTTAATATCATACAGAGAACCTTTAATTTAAAGCAAACACATGTTTTAGCCCCTGCGCTACACTGTGTACAGTATTCGCTTACATCATTTACTGTCTAATATTTAAAGCCTGTTACACACTTTACATTTTTGAATTCAAGTTACGGTAAAAAAAATAAATTAATAAACCTGCTGAGTTTTGCTTTAGGTTGATGTCTGATTTTAAAAGGTGGCACATCTTGTTGCATGTTTCTTTATTACTATGAACATGGGCACTGTAGTTTATCTTGCGTCAATCCCAGAAACTCTTAACCTAACCCCCACCAAATCTACGATGGAAAATAGTTCCCAACAAATAGTAGTCTTGTTTGAGTAACGTTTGTTGATGACTGGAAATTACTGAGCCTTTCTTAGAAATAAAAGTTGAGGCCGGTTGGTCACTGTGATGGATCATCTGTCTCAAGCAACTTTGAAGTCTTTGCAGTTGGGTTTTCGTTGCATAACAACATTCATCAAAACCGTCGGCGGGCTGGACGGAAGAAAATGCTCATGTATAAATCAATAATAATGAAAAATATGCATGCTGTGCAGGGCTTAATCATGAATTAAAAACTGCAGTCACACTTTGGAATATTTAAAACATGAAACAATGGACACAGTTGAACACGGAGAGCCAGACTTCCTGTTAAGATGTAGTTTTACTGACTGTGGATCACAGTATATTGTAGACATGTCGTCATGTGTGTCTGTGTGTGTGTTTAGATGGACCAGTGGGTGACCCAGGGAGGCACTGACCCCTTGCCTCTGGAGGAGGAGCACTGCTCCGCGGTGGAGGTGACAGAGGAGGACATCCAGAACTCAGTCAAGTTTGTTCCCAGCCTCTCTGCCGTGGTAAGTATCCTCCATTCACCGAGCACTTTTGTGTCAAATTGCTACATTTACGCTCATCATTTCCAAGAGAGGTGAAGCTCTAAGAGTAGCTGCAGTCCTCCGTTAACCATAATTGTGACAAAGCGCACCTTTCAGATGGCAGCCTTGCTCTCAAGGACAAGGTTGCCTCTTAACATTTTTCAACTCTAAAAAAAATAAGCCTGTTGATGCCCAGGTTTTATTTTGGTTGACCACCATTTAAACCCATTTTTACAATGGCAGTAAGGTTAAATCTCTAATTATTCACATAAACCTTAAAGGAATAGTTGGGGTGTATTGAAGTGGGGTTGCATGAGGCACTGGCGGCTGACAGTTTGGAGAACCAGACATGAGTACAGACACGGGAGCAAAGCCATGCACTGCTGTGGACAGGGCTGGCAGCAAAACATATTTTAGCCAACAAAATCTGTGTCAGTTTAAGTATAGACTGTATTTTGAATATTTTCCGACGGGGGAATTGAACTGAAAGTGAAACATATCTCTACTGTTTTTGTCAACTGAGTCGGATGGCTCCCATGTCGGTGCTCCGGTCTGGTTTCTCCACACTGGGGACATGCTGACCTTAATCTACTATATAACATTTTAAACTTAACAAAACTTGATGCTTTTTCCATCCAAATCCATCAGTCTGCGACAGTACGTCCATCAGCTGCCACAAAGTCCCACACTGAAACGAACTAAATGCACATCAAAATGATCAACAAAGCTCTGATGATAGAGCCTAAACTGTTGTACTACTTGTTAAGTATAAACAGTAACTGAATGAGCTGTCCTACCCAGTGGGCAACCTCTCTGGGTCTGAAAAGTGAAGCCAATGCGGAAGTGCCTTAAACTTGCATTCTTTCTAATAGCCAGCAGGGGGCGACTCCTCTGGTTGCAAAAAGAAGTCTGATTGTATAGAAGTCTATGAGAAAATGAGCCTACTTCTCACAAGTCTTCTTCAATCCAGCATGATGTTCATTTAGTAAATTATTGTCCCATTTAGAGTCAAATAGACCATAAAGCAGGGGATGCTTTAGGGCGGGCTACGTTGTGATTGACAGGTTGTTACCACGGCGTTGTCTAGTCTGAGAGTTGTCCGTGTTTTGGTCATACAACTTTAACCTTTTCACAGTGTGTTTTCACTTCATGAAAGATAACTGTAACATTTTGGTCGCCTTAAAATGTCTTATCCTTCCTCTTCTGGTTGCAAACAACCAAGATGGCGACTGCCAAGATGCTGAACTCGAGACTTCAAAACGGCAGTCCACAAATCAATTAGTGACTTCACAGTGACTACGTCCACTTCTTATATACAGTCCATGGGATTACTTTAAAGCAGGTGTTTCTTCCTTGCTAGTTTCTGTGCAAAACCATCCATCACCTTATTAAAATCCACGGCTCTAACCACATCACTGCGTGCAAATTGTTCTATGCACTCTGAGCTTACTGGGAGCTTTCCCTCTTGGGATATTAAAACATTTTCCATGCGTTACTTTTTGGATTCATGTCACAAAACTGACTTCTCACGTTGATCTCCTCATAAGAACTCAGATATTCTTGTTTACTTCAACCCAGACTGCCAGACTCACAATGAATCCATCTATTGTATTCTCTGTGCAGAACCGCAGGCTCAGAAGAGCTTTTGCACGACGTCTTTGTAACCGTCTATGTGTGTGTGTGAATGTTTCAGATTTTGGTGAGAGCCATGCTGAGGAAGCGCTCCTTCAGTAACCCCTTCGAGTGTCCGAGCAGGAGAGAGGAGAGGTCCATGTCTGCTCCCGGCAGCCTGCTCATGTAAGCACAACATATTCATCCATCTACTGATCTCCCTTTTGTACAACCACACATCTCATCCATGAAGATAAGATGCATCCTACTGATAAATACTGCAGAGATTGCTTGAGACTCTGACATAGACCGGTGCCTCACACCTGTCTCCTCTGTCTGCTGTATCAGGTTAACTAGCATTCACTCCTGCAGCAGCAGCAGCAGCAGCTCCTGCTTTGGGTTGCCATAGCACCATAATTCATTCTTTCATTGTATGCAGCGGAGCTTACAGCTTTTATAAGTGTTTTTTTTGTGTGTGTATGTTGCTTTCAGCTTTCAAGGGTAGAGAGAGAGACAGAGAATGATACAGATCTACCAGAGCCTCGGGCTGACCTTGGATTTTCTGTTACATGGATTGAACGCGTCCCACGGGAAATGGCCAATCGTCTTATTATCGTGCAATTCCAGCATACACAGTACAGCCGAGGGCATATCGTAGCATCTATAGCTGCTCCCTGCTGTACCGCGGGTGCCCTCAGGACTGTAATCTGTGTTCTGTGTCCAGCAGACTTTGTCATGAAGATGGGCCACTGTAGCGCTGAATATGGAGGAGACTCTAATCTCCCATTGTGAGGAGTTTTATTAGATGATTTCTCCTCTTATCTAGGCCGAGGTTTCCCCTGCTACACTCTTGGCAGCCAGAGAGCTGCCATCTGAGGTGAAGGTGTTTCCAGAGGACGTGTAGGAAGTTTGAAACAACACTGCCCCCTGCTGGATAATGGATTAAACATGGCTTTGTACATGTAAAGCTCACAGTGGCATGTAACTGAGATGTTAAGTCTGTAGATTAGCTCATAGTGTCGCCATGAATAAGAAACCTTGTAGATTAATGGGAGGATTATATTAAAAAAGGCCCTAAAGAACAACCTGTGGCTTACATGTAGGTGAAGTGTGTCATCTCCACCAGCGACCATGCCTTTCACCCCCTGAGGTGACCTTTGCCCTCTCATCTGTGACCTTTCCATCTTTTCTCCCACTTTGCTGCAGGGACTCGTGGCCCTTCCGGCCCTCTTTAAAACTTCACCCCTCGCTCAGGTAACAATGCAGTCGCTGGCTCGCTGTCTGTCCAACATCTACCAGCCGCCGCCGCCACGCCCATCATCATCTTAGACTCCTCGCCTCTCGCTTATCCCCATCATGACAAGTGATGGAGCAGCCTAACCCCATCCCCAGCTGTCATTTCAGAGAGTTTCCTCATCTCCCTGCTGCTGCTGTCATTAAACGCTGTGTTACATTGTGGCTTTAACATTCATCACGTAAAATGGGGAAAAAGCTTCTCTGGTTTTGCTGCATTTGGAGAGATAAAGCACAAGCTTGATAGTATAATCATTTAGATCTCTAGAAGTGCTTCTATTGACTGCTCTCTCTCTCTCTTTCTCTCTCTCTCTCTCTTTGTGTCTCTCTTTTATTTCTTCTTCCAGAAAGAGCAGCACAGGAGACGGGCCCAGAGAAGGAGAGCTGGAGGACCTGCATGAAGACGAGACCTGCTCTTGAGTCTTAACGACGCTCCGGTCAACAGAGCTTTGTCTTAAACTCCGTCCTCTTTACGTCCTTTTGCTTGACGCCACTGTGCGTTCAACCCTCCCTCCACACATCTCCTTCAAATCAGTGACACACTACAGGCGTATCGCTCTACACACCGGAGAGATGCGCTATATCGCTTGCGTTAACATTCAGATTTCTATGCTCGGGCTTGCTTTCGTTTTTGCTTCCTGTCAGCCTCAGAGTATCTTTTCTCACCCCGATTCCCTCCATTTTTCTTCTCCAATGTGGAGTCTCTGGGTATGGAGGAACCTGCCAAAATAAAAAAATTGTTAAAAAAATTATTCAAAAAAATTTTTTTATTAAATGTAGCAAAATTAATATCAAAACTAAATGTAGCCATAGATTAATTGATAAAATGTGACATAGTTGATATTTCTGTTTTAATTTATTTCTTTGTTTATTTATCTTTGTATTAATTCCCCCTATTTATTTACTCTTCTGTTTAATTTTCCCTTTTATTTATTTATATATTTATGTTAATAATTATTTATTTTTGCTTTTATGTTTTATTTATTTGAATATATAAATACAAAAATAAATGCAAACATATATAAATAAAGAAACTAATATTTTTAATTTATTTATTTATTTTTGCATTTTTTATTTGTTTGAATATAAAAATAAAAATAAATGGAAAAAATGAATAAATAAATTAAAAATAATAAAAATAAATACATAAATAAATTAAATTAAAAAAACAAAAGAGCAAATAAACAAGGGAATTAATACAAAGATAAATAAATAAAAATCAGAAATCAATTTGTCACATTTTATCAATCAATTAATGACTATTTTTAATATTATTTTTGCTACATTTAATGACATATTTGTTTATTTATCCAGTCATTCATTTGTTTATTTATTTTTGATTTTGGCAGGCTCTGTCCTCCATATCTGGGCACTAATTCTGATCTACAATGTTGTTGTCTTAACTGCTCAACCACTTGCTGTTGTGACTGGCATCAGCGAACCGATGAGAGGAACTCTGCTGAATTTCTGGCTCATTAACAGTTCAAATTACTGTTGCAGAAGAAAGACACAAACATGTTTGTCAGCTGGCATTACACCGTAACGTGGGAAAAAAACTGTCACAATTTTTTTTTCACCCGTCTGCATGGATGAATAGTTAGGCCTCATCATCAGACTGTCTATGGCCACCTGTCACAGCCTGACGAAGAGAATAATCATCACAGACTTCAGCATGTAAATGACACTATATTGTCTCTTCAGTGAACTACAGGGCTTTTTATTTCTGATCAGTGATCAGTCATTTTAATATTGTACATAGATGTCTTGAGGTGTCATCAACGTTATCGTCTCATAGCCCTTGTTCTTGTATCTGTGCCATCGGTAGCTTTTACTTTGGAGCGTGGTGATGAAGTCCTTCCAGTGCTGCCTTCACGGTCCTCAGGCCCGACTGGTTGAATTTCTCTGACAGGAAGGAAAGGAAATCAGCTGTGTTAAGGGGCGATCACACAGAAAGGAAGGTGACTTTGTTCTGCTCGATCACATTTCAAAGTGACTTCCGTTGCTCCGTAATGTGTAATTATTTCTGTGTTTGAAGTCATTTCATGCTTCCTCTCCTTCTCTTGTTTGTCTGATTATTTCTTTTCTCTAATGCTGTCTCTTTCCTTTCATATCATACTGTACTGTTTGATTAGATATGAAGTAATTGCACCATAAATTGGAGCATTTGGAAGTGTATGTTGTTTGATGGCGAGTGTGAACAAACTGAAAAAAAGGACTGTGACTTGCTCCGATTACCTATACCTTAAATAATCTCCCTTACGAATCTGAATTTATTATTATACAACATTCTTGGATGCAGAGTTGATTTGAAGGAATGAATAATTGTATTGTCCAATTTAAAAATGAATGAGTGCTCTTACAGATGAAATTTAATCTATTTGTACAAAGTTATCCAACTAAGGGACTGTACCAAATCATTAACGGGGGAGGGGAGGTCAGAAAAGGAGGAGGGTTATGGTTTCCTTTTTGCTGAGAGAAGGGTTGTCTTACTTTTTTGGAAGAGCAAAGAAGGGTCTTTTTATTTTCTAATACACCAAATTTATATTTCAGTATTACCTCGCAAGATTGATAAAATAAAGGGATTCAAATAGTTACAAACAATGGTTCAGGTGTGCACAGTGGGGAATAACAACAATCCTGTCACTGTTTCAGGGATTTATTTTTCCCATGACACTAAATGTTATCCCTAAAAGTCATTTTCTCCTTCCCTTTCTTCATATATAGTCGGCCTGGATTATAATTCAATGTCAGTTTTTTTTTTTTTTAATTAATTAAATAAATAAATACATTTGGAAGTTGTTAATGTCACTTAAAATGTATGCATTAGTGGCTATTGTGAAAAATATTATCCCATAAGTCTATTTTACAGATATACGAAAATATATTTATAAGTGACATTATATAAATTAGCTTAAATTAAAATGAATTAATGGTTTGAATTAGATTAAAACACCTCAAATTCTTGAGAAGTCAAGGGTAGGGTCCAAATAAAATATCGATAATGCCTGGCAGGGTCGTGCAATTTTAAAAATTAAAATATAAGAGTTAACCCCAGGGTGAAATTTCACTTGATATTGTTCTCCTCCTACCACCAGCTGCGTGTAAATGCGTAATGCGTGTATAAATAAACCGACAAACCGAACCGAAAATATAACCTCCTTGGAGGTAACTAACTGTATGTTGGCCTGATGTTAGCAGATGTGTTTTCTTGTGAGTGACGCAGCTGCTGTCCCCTCTTCTTGATACCACGTACCGGCACTGAATCTGTTAGTGGTATGGAGTACCGGACCGTACCGGCCTACTTTCACCCCTGTTTGACCCCGCTCCCCTTTCTTTCGGTCCCTAATCAGTTTACTTGGCCGACGTGAAGGTCAAAGTAGCCGTGCATGTTTGTAGAGCTGGGTTATCTTGGTAATTAACATTCTAACCCTGTGAGATCACAAACTTTGGTGATGAATGAAAAAGAAAATTGTATTTTTTTGTGATCTGAGTCACTTGTTTGCCATTCAAGGTGGTTGGCGGAGAAAAAAGGCCAAATCTGTGGGCTGTTTTGTCTCTGCCGACTCAAATCAATGAGAACATTTCTGCCTCCGCAGCCTCGGATAAATGTTTATATAACTCCATTTTGATTCTCCCCTGCTCTTTTTGCTGGTCTGGGTCGTCGCCCTGTGAAAGAAAGCGTGTTTGGCTGGCAGAGTGCTCTGATCACTTGAACCGCAGTGAAAGGGAGCATTTCAATGTCATGATTAGGCTGCCAACAACAACAACAACACTTCCCCATCCACTTCAGTGGCGTAGCCAGTGTGGCTGATTAGAAACAGGGAGTGCTGCGCTTTGCATTTCCTCCATTAATCTTGCCCTCGGTATCCTTCAGTGAAGGATGCAAACCAAAGCGCAGAGAACAGAAATGGAAAAGCATTTCACACACTGTTATTGAGGCTCTGTGTTGGAGGATTCATGTTCACAGAAGCAGGGATGTTATGCATAAAAACCATGGATGCTGTTGACATTGAATTGTCAACTTTATTATCGTGGGTGCTGGGGAATGTAAAGCTTTATATCTTTTTATTTAATTGGTCAGTAAAAGAGTTGGAAACTTGTATAGGATAAATGAATATTGTAATGTCTAAATGTCTGAAATGTTGCATATGCAGTTTGAAATTAAGGGTCTGTTTTTTTGTTGTTTTTGTTCCTTCTCTCTGCCGAGGAAGTGAAAGGATGCACTGAGGTCTGTTTGCAGGGTAACCTTCAATGAAGGGCTGTTTGAACCAAAAAGTATGAAATGGTGTATAGCTTAAAAACCAGCCGATTAGACTGTTGTCAGGGAATTAAATAGGCGTTATCAGTCGCTATAAGCCCCATAGATGTGGGTCAATAGGGGCCTACTACACCCACTAGTAGGTTTTATCATCTGTTCACATGGTAGATCACTGTGGACGATGGATGGGTCACAAACACAGAACTTTCACCCAGGAAATCGAGGTTTGCATCCCATGTGAATCGTGGTGTAAGAAACAATCTAAATCGAGTATCGCAATATTATGTTTTGCCAATACACAGCCCTACTTGTGAAACCAACAATGTGTAGTTGTCTTTTTGTTTGTAGTTATTTTAACCCAAAACACAATGTTTTTCCCTAAACGTAACTGTCTTTTGTTGCCTAAACCTAGAGAAGCCTTTTTGTTTGTGTTCAAAACGTGACGTTTCATTCACTTTTACATCTTAGAACGTGTTGCTTTTAAGTTTCACTTTCACGTTTACAAGGTAGGAGGTGGAGTAGGCCCCTACTGACCCATATCTATGGTGCTTATAACGACTGATAACGCCTATTTAATGAGCTGATAACAGTCAAATCGGGTGCAACATTCTTATGAGAACTTTGCCAGCTTTACCTTTGTGTGTTTGTACAAACATTTGTCAGTGTCAGAGGTGCAATATTGTTGTTTATCATTGGTGCATTATTGGCATTCCCCTGTTGTCAGAGCGGGCCGCTCATCCTTTTATCTGTATTTTAGTTGACCTTGTTGAAAAAACTAAAATACTGCTCATATTTAAATATTTGCACTTTTCCACAGATGCATATTAAAGTTATTAAGATTAGATATTACACTACTGGTATCTGCCAGCCATTTAACATTGTACAGTTTATGATCAAGGACAAAACTGTGTGGCTCACCTGTAAAAGACCATATTTACTGTGTATCGGTACGTTCTCTCCTGTGCTTTTGATATCAATCTGCATGTCACAGCATTGCTACTTGGTTTTTGAGATTTTCTTTTTTTTTTTTATAAATGAAACTCAAATATGTTTTCATTTTCTAGTAACTTATTCTCCTGTCTGTGTCAATATGCCGCAACAGCTGCAGCGACAAGATGTTGTGCATATCCATGTAACAACAGAATGGTGAATGTTGTGTAACTGGGGCAAGGGACCTTCTAGAAATAGCAGCTTTGTGTTTGAGATCTTCTCAAGGGACACAGTGATGGATGTTCACTAGCTGCCCCAGAAGATGAAGCATTTAACCCTCCAACTATAGGACAGTCTCTTCATGCCACCCAGCTATTCAACAGTTAATAGTCTTTTTATATGAATTATCACCTCTGTAAAGATGATTTCAATTACATTTGGTAGACAAATTAGACTGAGGAAGAAGTGATTATGGTGCAGATTACATTACCACATGGCCGTTTAGAAAGCTCCAAGATGTGTCAATCAATCCATATAGGCAACACAATTTCTACCTATATATTTTTTTACCACTTCTTCACTAAAATTAACTTAAAAAGTGTCTTTTTTTTAAGTTTTTGAAACATACCAGTCACAACTCTTGGAACGCAGCATGCAGTTGGCGTCTGCACATATTTTATCAGCTCTGATCTGCTAAATTCGACTTAAAGAGGACATATCATGCTCATTTTCAGATTCATACTTGCATTTGGGGTTTCTACTAGAACATGTTTACAAGATTTAATGTTGTAAAAAACACATTATTTTCAAATCACATGTTTTCTGCCGACAGAAAAACTGACTGGGTTGTCTTATTTCACAATTTATGGGTTGGTAGGCACTCCAGATACACAAATGTATGTGCACAAGTAATTCAAGTTTTTCATGATATGTCCCCTTTAATGTTGCCCAATGGTGGTAGCTACTACAGAACATGATACACTGAAATGGCCTTAACTTAGTGGTCACCTGTATGACTCTAACAATTCAAGCCCTAATACTTACAGACTTAAGATATTCTCCAAAAATTAGCACAGCTGTCTCACTATTTTGATGCATTGTATTAAATACAAATATTAAATAGTGCATCCTTGGCGGAGGTTTGCTCACTCTAAATGCTTTCTAGCTTAGTGTTACGACTGTAGTTAAACACAGAAGAAAAAAATCTCACAGGAAGTGAGTGACGGGATTAATTTCTCATGATTTCAGGTCATAACTATACACACAGGAGGATTGTGGGAGAGTGAGTTTGTACATAATGTTCAGACAGGAGCGATCGGATCACTGCTGTGTATCTTATATGTGACTGTCCTCTGGTGTGTGTGTGTCGAAGGTGCCTGCCGTCTCAGTGTCTCGTGTTGTCTCGTGCATCTCTCTGAATGTACTCACTCGCCTGTGTCACGTCGCTCGTATAAAAACAGCAGCATGGCGCATCCCTATATGGAATGCAGTTGTCACAATGTAAATATGTACCAATAATATATATAAAGAAGCTATTTTTTGCATGCTTTTTGTATACCTAGACATAATTAAAGACAATAAAAAAGAAAAACTGAATTCTTTCGACATGTTGTCTGCATTCCTGTTTGATCACCTGCACCGTGAGACAAAAGGAAAAAAGCAGTACTGTACATCTTTTATTCATTTCTATTGTTGATCACAAGGTGCACAAGAAAGGATGAATCACTCCGACATTGGCACATCCACATCCACATGATGTGTGCGTGTCTATATCTTTCTTTGACAAAGACAGCGACAGAGGTAACGGATGACTTATGGATGATTTGTGTACACACAGAAGCACTGAAGTGTTCTTTTAACCTGCACGGATATGGAGGAGGTGGAGGTTACACCCAAAGTGCGAACAAAGGCAAAACCGAGCTACACCCAAAAAAGTACACATAACAGCTGAGCTACGCTAAAGCTCTACATACAACGGCGAAAGTCACAGTCACTCAGGTGTGGCTGCAAGAGAGAGGGAAGATGTTGTTGGTAGAAGATGTTGCTGAAGAAATAGAGGACACGTGATGCAAAGTCTTTAGTCTGCGTCCTTTCCAATCCCAAGTCCATTTAGAGTGCAGGGTCTATTGTAGGGTCCCAGTTCAGTGCTCCTCCAAAGTACCACCTTCAAAGTTTGCTCCCAGGTCACTTCTACAGGAGTAGTAGATAAAGAAAACATCAGCCAACACATAAAACAAAACAAATAGGCTTTATAGTTCTATGAAATGTGTGAATACCTTACTTTTAGGGCTGTCAATTCATTTTAACGCCACTTATTTATTTAACACATTAACGCAACTTGCGATTTTTAGGTTGTAGCCGGCTCAGTTTTAAAGCTAGAGTGAAGATCTTGGCATCATATGAAACTAGAAAACCTAAAGAATCCATTGTTTGTCGGGAAGGACACTAAATAACGCTCCAAACTTGCGGTACATTTTGGCGAGGAAAAACTGGCATGTCCATTTTCAAAGCGGTCCGTTGACCTCTGACCTCAAGATATGTGAATGGAAATGGGTTCTATGTTTACCCACGAGTCTCCCCTTTACAGACATGCCCACTTTATGATAATCACATGCAGTTTGGGGCAAGTCATAGTCAAGTCAGTACACTGACACACTGACATACTTGCCATGTTATGATTTGAGCATATTTGTTTATGCTAAATGCAGTACCTGTCAGGGTGTCATTGTTTTGTGTTGTTAATTGATTTCCAATAATAAATATATATTTGCATAAAGCAAGCATATTTGCCCGCTCCCATGTTGATAAGAGTATTAAATACTTGACAAATCTCCATTTTAAATCACATTTTGAACAGGTAAAAAATGTGCGATCAATCACGATCAACCATGCAACAATCATGCGGTTAACCGCGATTAAATATTTGAATCGATTGACAGCCCCACTTACTTTGGATACATCCGTCTCTGTGCTACATGCCTCTGAATCGGGGTCCTGTAGGATAAAGAATCCACAGGATAGGAGCCATTTAGACCTCTCAGGTAATGACAAAATGGATTCTCCTTATCATCATGATAGAAAACGTGGAAATCAGAGAATCTACTCTACTGTCTAGACTTGACTCACGTTGCACTGCCCAGTGTCTTGGACTTGTCTTGCATTTGCTTCAAGGATGTAATAGTCGCTTGTTTCTAAACCAAGCGACTCGCTGTCATGCTGTAAATACAAAATGTTCTGCCTGTTTCAGTTAAAGTGGGGAACTGACTGAAGATTTCATCTTCTATCAGATAAAAGGCTATTACTGTACCAAGATGCTCCTGCACTGCCCGTGAATGTTATGGGTATAAACACAGCATTAATCTGAAGGTTACTGCTCCTGTGTAGTATAGTGGGGGTTTGTAGTTCTGGTGTGTGTAACATTCTTTCACAAGAACTGGAATACATCCAAAAGATGTTCAGATAGAAGATTACAGTGTTCATGTCTGTTCTTTTTAAAAGCCTCTCTGCTGCCATCTTGTGCTGAATTCACATCCCAACAGAATTGACATCAGATTATATCACTTTACATGCATCATAGAGCTTACCTGTGCATGTGTGTCTGTGTGTTTGAATTTCATGTTGTGGTAAAATTCCCTTTTTGGTAGCAAATAGAGCAGCACCAAGTCGCACACTACAGTTGCCTGTAAAATCAGAATTATTGTAGTTTATGTACAAAGTATTCCACAGACCGTAAATAAATATATTGCAGGTAGCCGGGCTACAACATACCACACCGAAGATGCCCACTCCAGAGCCTATAGCAGTCAGTGTTGGGATGATATCGAACTTTCTTGCCTGTGAAGGACAGAGTGCCAGTGATTCAACAGTCCAGAAGTCAGAAATTCATATGGATAGAAATATTCAATAATCCGTATTACTCACCAGTGACTGCACGATGATATCGAGCCTGATCCCAAACACTTTGAGGAGGGTTCTCTTCTGAACTGTGTCCTCCAAATAATGCTTTGCGTACCTACAAACAGCCATGGGAATGATCACAATACGTTACTTACAGTAGAATGTATTTGCCAAAGTGTACAAATGAACATATTTACATTTCCCATTTATTCCCTATCATCTGTTTGTTATATTGCTTAGGAGCACATTGCAGTAATAAACTACTGCATAACACGGGCTTTTAAACCTTCAGAAATTAACAAATTGTTACTAATAAAACTTTCCGTTTTAGCGCCTGTCTCTTTAAGACCCCTCCAAAAAAAAGCTCAGTTTGCTCTGATTGGCTTGTGAGAAAAATATGGTGCACCTTTACAAAGGTAGTTCTCAAGCTGTGGGCGATGTATTCTAACAAGCCTTCATGTGGCACAGGAAGGAGAGCCAAATCTGAATGGCTTGTTGAATCACGTTGTTTCTGCTCTTGGGTTGTCTTATTTCACAGTGTGTGGGTGGGTGGACATTCAAGATACCCAAATGTATGAGCACAAGCACTGGAAACTGTGTGTTTGTGTAGTTCTGTCCTCTTTCCAGGTCTCTATGGTGGAGAGGAGGTCGTGTGGCTCAGGTCCTATCTGTCTTGCAACACCTGAAGTTGCTTTTGTTGGCTCAAAGTCCTCCCGGATCCATTCTTACACTGTACGTACAATCTATCTATGATTTTGCCATCCTAATTGTCCATTGTTTACTGTGTTTTACTAGGGTGTCGTATGCTGTACAGCTGTGGTTCTCAACTAGGGGTCCGTCGACCCCCAGGGTTCCTTGAAGGGGTCCCCAGAAAAATAGGGAATAGTTTATTTTCACTATTTAATTCATTATAGAAGTGAGCCCAATGTGAGTAATGGGCCTTTCACATAGAACGTGGGTTTCTCTGCTGCACTCGCGCTTTGCTTGGCACGGCAAAAGCCATTGTTCCGGTGAAAGCCATTGGAAATAATGAGCCGCGTTCTGTGTGAAACATACATAAGAGTCATAAGAGTGACTATTCTGATCACAGGTTTCACTTCCTCCACGGTTATCTCCTCAACTGTAATTGACAACTTATTCTGGTCTTAATCATCTAACAACCAAAATCTTTTCAGATGGAGGTCCCTGAAGCCAAATATTATCAAATGAGGATTTGTGACCTTAAGTGGATCAATTTAGGAGTCCTTGACATGAAAAAGCCTTAGCTTAGCATGAAAACTGGAAACAGTGAAACAGCTATCCTAGCTGTGTACAAAGTCCACTAAGCAGCACATCTAAAACTCACTCATTAACATGATGTTTAATCTGTATAAAAACTGAAGTGTAAAACTTTACACTTTATGGTTTTATTGGGTGTTATGTCCACTCCATAAACCCAGACCAGCTGTTTCCCCCTGTTTCCGGTCTTTATGCTAATCTAAGCTAACCAGCTGCTGGCTCCAGCTTCATTCCTACATAACACTCAGAGTGGTATCAATCTGCTCATCTAACTATGAGTGAGAAGAAAATAGGTGTATTTCATATTATAGTTATTGCATAATATATAAGAAGTACTTCTGTGGAATAAAAACACCTGAGTCTGTGTTCATTCAGTAAAGTATATTTACACAGGAGCCTATGTTCTCTCAACCTTATGTTCCCTCAGATCTATGTTCCCTCAGCCCTATGTTGCTTGAAACCCTATGTTCTCTCAGCCCTATGTTCCCCCAACCCTATGTTCCCCCAGTCCTCAGACCTATGTTCCCCCAACCCTATGTTCCCCCAGTCCTCAGACCTATGTTCCCCCAACCCTATGTTCCCCCAGTCCTCAGTCCTATATTCCCTCAACCCTATGTTGTTTGAAACCCTATGTTCTCTCAGCCCTATGTTCCCTCAACTCTGTGTTCCCTCAGCCCTATGTTCCCTCCGCCCTATGTTCCCTCAGCCCCATGCCATTGTTCCGAAACCCCAATAGTCCGAAAAAATGTCCCGGTGGACCAAAAGCCCATTTTTCCGACAGCCTAAACAATCTCACCACTCATGCCTAAACTTAAACAACCCAACCAACGAAGGCAACAAGTACTGGCCACACTGTCTGTCTGTTAATTGGATATTGTTAGCGCAATATCTCAAAAAGTTATTGACAGATTTTGACATGGGCCAGGAATGATGCTGAGGGAACTTGGGCTGAGGGAATAGGGTCTACTTTGGATGGGTTAAAACTTCATAGGTGCTGTGGGAACTTCGAGCTGACCCCTATTTACACACCTGAAATTGTAGCCCACTGAAGCTCTGGCTTTGTCTGTCTCGGCAGGGTTTCCGTACAGACCGTGGAAGTTGTACTTCGGTCGACAGTGTTTTACATCCACATCGAAGTTACACGTCCAGTCGACCACAATACCAATGGCCCCTCCCTGTCAGGACACAAGCACATAATGCACGGTAAGTCTCCATTATAACACGAGAAACAAAAGAAACAAAACACCAAAAGACAATCCATGTGCAGCTGTGGAATGGATGGAGTGGGAATCTCCCTCTCCACCTGAACAATCGTTCCTATCCATTCAGCTGACTTACCACTCTGGCTATTGTTTCGAAGTTGAACCCAGACATGTTAACTATGTCTCCCAGTCTGAATATGGGACACAGTGGAGCATCTTCTGGATGATGAAGACATTTGCTGATGTATCCAGCATCAATACCCTCCACCAGGTTACTCCTGAAAGCACAATTGGTCAACACAGTTATAAATAGAGCTATTTTAGTGTCTGTTGAGCTGAATTTAATTTAATATAAATTAGGTCCATCACCTTGAGACGCCAAATAAGGGGAAAGTTACAGAGTTTTTGATGAATAGTGTGTAGTTCTCTGCAGACATCAACATAGGAGGACTAGAAGGGAATAATCAGAAGAGAGAAGAGTGTCAGATCCAGTCTGTCACGGAGGAGAAAACGTCACAAATGATATTTCTCATGTACAGACAATCATGTAATCCATTTAACTGCACAGAATCCTAACAAATTCTATCGCCACATGCGTTGCAAGTCTGTATCAGCTTGCAGTGTGAATAATTCAGTGTTTCCACATACTCTGGTATGTTGTGATCGTTCTCAACAGGGCACCAAGCCAACACCTCGCAGGTCTTCGTTGTATTCAGGCAGACTCCCGTCATTTGCCCTTGAAATAGGATCAGACTAGAGTTCATCATTAGACACAAAACTTAATACTGGAGTACGTGTTTCGAGCAGCAGCGAAAACATAGACTTTAAAGCAATTCTAAACATTCACTGCCTCCACATTTATCACCTTATCTTGAATTACTATCAGCAGTGAGCAAGATATAAAAGCAAAGCAAGCGCTGAAGTAGCTATTTCCTTTATCTCGCCCTGATCCCAACATAGAATTTCCCTCCATGTGATTAGCTTCGTCGGTATCAGCCTCTCTCATCATGTGCCAGTTGAGTTCACAGATAGTTTCTCCAGCAGGCGTTTGGTAACTCAGCCTACCAGTCTGTGTAGCTACAGGGACGCTCTCACGTGTTTGCTTGTCTACAAGCATAGAGACAGTCCGCCGCCTCTAAACAGATACTGGCACCTCGAGGTGAATTTGACTGGTCTGGAACAGACAGATGTAAAGCTTTGGCTAACATCGGTCTTATTGAAGTCGATGTGGGGCGCGGAGGGCTTGAAAGACTCTGACAGATGGAGGACAATAACTTTATGTAACTGCTCTTTGAATTCGCAGATGTTATGTTTGAACCTATTAAAAAAGCTCTTGCCTGAAGGGTTATTTGTTTTTAATGTCTCTGTGTGCTTATGATTTGTGCCGGCTCACATGCACAGGAGTTATTGTGACGTCTGAGAGTATATATATATATGTATACGTGCATGTGTCTACTTGCTTAAGGCAGGGTTTGACGGTGATCAACAAGCCGTGATCCGAACACACACACTGTGTGTTTGGTTGCTAAGACTGAGGTTGTTGATTTGAATCCGTTTCTCTTTCGGCGCTGGACAAGATGCTTGAATTATATCTAAATGTTTACTTTAGAAGCGACAATGACGGGTCACATGTGGTGTAGTTTAGTTCCTACTGCGTGCGAGCCCGTCCTATAGCAGCTCTCAAGAGCCACAACCCATTCTGCAAATACACCGCTCCGTAACTGTATTCTCTTCCTCCCTCAGTGCATCTTGATCCTGTCGCTGGCTTTAAGAAGTTAAAGTTTAAAGTGCAAGTGAAGCGTTCAACCAAGTTGAGTTGGTTTACTAAATGGATTTCCGCTCTAATGAACTATCATAAAATAACAAACATGACCAATGAAAGCATTTAAAAGAAAAAAGAGGCTCTGTTTAATCTTTCATGGCAAGAGCCTCGCTATGTTGCAGTACTCTAGGTTGGTTGGCTCAGCTGAGTTACACAGATACAACGGTGGAGACTGTGAAAGATAGAGACTGAGGAGACACAGGACAGAAGCGGGGACACTATTGTATTTGATGTTAAGATGAGTTGGACACCACGGTGCGACGACTGGGGCTCACCCGTCCAAACCGCCCGGAGCTGTCACTGACAGCAGCCCACCGAGTCGGTTCCGTTATCGTGTTGGCTTGGGAGTATTGGTGCCTTCAAATGGGGTCGTGTTTACCGTGTTCACAAGAAGAGTCCATGTGAACCTCTTGTGGTATTCATGACCTCGTAAGTGGAACGTTTCTGAAAGCTCAGAGTTTACGAGTTTTGACGTGTTTGTTGACGTTGTCAGAAATGGCGGAGGCCATGGAAGTTCATTTTTCGGTACATAATAAGTGAATATATTGTAATTTTAGTCATATAGGCTATTGTAATTCTTCGTAATTTTATAATATGTTTGAGGAAAATGTTGATGTTCCCAACTGCCTCATCTTTTTGACCTGATGATGTCACAGGCTGGAGTAGCTACTGCAACATGGCGGCACTCTTTCCACGCAGGATAAAACGGAGCTTCCTTTTTCTTTTAAAAGCTGACATTTGTCATATTCGTTATATAATAGTTCATTAGAGTGGAAATCCATTTAGTAAACCAGCTTGATTGACTGTTTCATTTCCACTTTAAATCATCTATGGCGAAACATAACAAGACAACAGAAAGCCAAAGATCTGGACTGATCTGCGTTTGGCCACAGGCAGACAGACGGTTCAGTGAGGACTGCTGCTGTCACACACTGTCAGGCCGTCAGGATTTACCATGTCCCGTACGTTTGAAACTCCCTCCTTCACAGTCAGCGTTTGAGCTGCAGTTGTGCTTGCCTTGGAGCTGTTATAAACAAAGAGATTGGGGTCAGTGCGTGGACACAACTGTGGAATGTAAACAGCATGAAAACAACAAGACCATGTTAAAAATAAAGTTTTGCATTTAGCTATTGTGAAGTTTTGAAGCATCCAGATAAGGATGTTTATGTCATCTTGAGGCCATTAAGTTGAACAAGTTTTTTTTGTATTCTGCTATTCGACTGCTACACAATTGCCCTATTACAGAAACAGTCTTGGAATGATACACAATTCCTGTTTAGTTTGACTATTTATGGAAGTGTTTAAGTCAGAAGCTGAAAGAGAGACGAAGACAAAAAAGAGCATATCCACCTACCTCGGGACACTTTCCCATCATCTGACCTTCAGTTATGATATAGTTTGTCATCACCACAAAAGATGCGTCTCCCTGAGGTTTGGGATTAAAAGAAGTAATATGTAAAAAATGTGTAATCTCGTTCATTTATGTCATAAAATTGCATAATAAAGGATGCAGACAGTAGTTGTTAGGCAACATGCTAAAGTTTATTGTAGACAGCCTGTCAATCATTAATCAGTTGTGTCCCACTGGTGACCCTCCTGAGATCACAAACGCCTTCAAACCAAAACTTTAACATCCCAAAGAGTCACGCGTTGCTTCATCTATGGTCGGTTTTCAGCTTAAAGGAATAGTTGGACATTTTCAGAAATACACTTTTTTACTGTGTTGTTAGATGAGAAGATTGATACCACTTGCATTTGTATGGTAAATATTAAAGCTAGGGTTGGTAATCTTCAAAAAAAAAAATTGTTATATTTGTTGAAATTCTCATTACGTCCCGACAGCGATCAGTGTTGCCGACTTTTTCGCTAGATTTAGGGACTTTTGGAGCTAATGCTGCTAGCTTTCATTGGAAAAGATTTGGCAACACCAGGCTTTTTTTTTTTTTTTTTTAAATCGAGCATACTCTTGCTAGTTTCTTAAGATTACCAATGTAGCTTTAAGCTAGAGCCAGGAGACTGTTAGTTTAGCTTAGCATAAAGACTCTTCTCAAACGTAACAAAATCCACCCAGCACCTCTTAAAGCTCTCTGCCAGAAAGTGAATACAATGTGCTCACAATTAGGCTGCTTCACGTAATATCTCAATATTAATTAGTGAACTTTCTGGTGTTTTCAGACAGAAAGCCAAGGGGAATTTTTGTCTCACCTCATTTGCCCGAATTTGACTGCTGGACCATTATGCAGTCTGTGTTGATTCAAACAGACAATTTAGCCTATCAACTGTACAGACATTAGCTGCAGCTTGACAGATGCACCAACAGACAATATGTGTTTGTGACTTCAGTTATTCAATATCAAATATGCGTCTAATCGCGTCTTTCCATTGACTTTTTATTCAGTCACCTGAATCACGCACCTCTCATTTTGCGTCCTGTCTGAACACATAGTTAGAGGTGCCGGTAGGTGGATTCTGTCACCTTTGGACAGAGTCAGGCAAGCTGTTTCCCACAGTTCACAGTCTTTATGCTAAGCTAAGCTAACCGGCTGCTGAATATAATGTGGAATATTCACAGACAAAAAGGTGGATTTCAGAATAAAGATGAAGTCGTAGTTGATCAAAGTGTGATACCTAAATGACATTGTCATCGTGTTGGTTGGGTTTAACCACGTGCCAAACCCACTCTGAATTAAATAAGGCCCACGCCCAGATCTCAAAGCAAACATGACAATCTTCATTGTGCCTCTTCATCTCTTTCCCACAGATAAGAGGACACAGCGATATTTTAGGTAAACAGAGATCGGCCTATATGTTTGACCAGAGTCTCTTCTTTGTTAGGCTGTTTGCACAGTTCTTTAGGATGCACGCAATGACTTTTGGAAAGTACAGAGACACCTTGATGTTGAAAGAGCCAGATATCATTCAGGTCAAATTTACAAACCATCAGTAATTTTCATTGTCATCCTAGTGTCATCCTTGATTGGACCTGGCATGAAATTTAATAAAGAATGACTAAACCCTGAACTTAGTCACGATCTGACCGCTAACCAGCTTCTTTCAAGTGTTTTGACGTCGCTCATCTGACTCAGTCTGATGTTTATTCACTCTGACAGTTGGATTCATGGACTGTGGAAGTTGACTTCATGACATCTGACTCTGACCCACATTTACTATAATCCTAACAATGGTCAGTGACTTGTACCAGGTGCAAAACAAATTCTCGACCAATTAGGAGTCATGGGATGAGCACATACTGTATGTTCCTGCATGCGTGAAAGGCTTCAGCCAACCGGTTACCAACCTGCGGAGGGAAGACGTAGTCGGCCACATCCCAGACTCTCTCACTTCCGTTTATGTTGGTATAGCCCACTCCTTTCATTTTAGTGAAGACGGAGCTTACTGCTATGTCTGTAGATTGGTAGCCTTTCTCGTAGATGAACACCCACCTGTACGAGACACAGAAAGCATCATGTCAGGTCTGTCTGTCAGCACCCCAGCCAACCATCCAACCCCACAGGCAAGGGCATGTATAGTAGTGATGTTGACATTCTCCACTGGAATCCCACATGCCAGCAGCATACTATTGTGGTTGTGTAATGTCACGTTGCTCGTACATTAAAGGTCATCCTTATACAACCACCAGGGGGCTACCTCCAGGTCTGAAAAGTGAAGCCAATGCTGAAGTGCCTTAACCTTGCATTCTTTCTAACAGCCAGTAGGGGGCAACTCCTCTGGTTGCAAAAAGAAGTTTGATAGATATTGATAGATATTGTATAGAAGTCTATGAGAAAATGAGCCTACTTCTCTCTTGATTTATTACCTTGAACATTATAAACATGAGTTTATGGTCTCAATCGCTAGTTTGCATGATGTTCATTGAGTAAATTATGGTTCCATTTAGAGTCAAATAGACCATAAAGCAGGGGATGCTTTAGGACGTGGCTACATTGTGATTGACAGGTCGCTACCACGGCGTTGTCCAGTCTGGGTGTTGTCCATGTTTTTGTCTTACAACTTTAACCCTTTCACACGTGTGTTTTCAGTTCATGAAGGTTAATTGTAACATTTTGGTGGCCTACACGTCTTATTAAGCGTTCAGTTTTACTTAGCTTCCCAAAAACCCAAGATAGCGACGACCAAAAGCCAAGACGGTGACGGCCAAAATGCCAATCTCGAGGCTTCAAAATGGCAGTCCACAAACAAATGGATGCCGTCACGGTAACTCCACTTCTTGCATACAATCTATGACCCCCACTAAGACTATTCTGACATATTGAATCTCTGAGACTGACATTTTCTGATTATTTTTCAAAGAGGCAACTTTTCAATTTTCAAAATCTATTAGAATGCATCATCAGTGGGTTGCAGCAAACTGTTCCACGTCTGTTAAGAAAG
>CAKAOH010022278.1:0-13256 GCA_916701665.1 Sebastiscus tertius
CAAACTGATAATCTAAGGCATAAAGTGGTGCAGTTAAATATAAACAACAGTATTTCAGATGGGATGGACAGCATGCAGTATGTTTATATACATACTTCATCCGGTTTACATTCAGCTTATCCATTTGAAATACTGCTATTTTAACTTGAACTTTTTAAACTTAATTTGATGTCTTTGATTCTCATTTTGCTTTTACTTGTGGGATTTTCCTTTTTTATACATGAACATTTTTAATGAGCATTGTTGAAGGAACCTGAGACCCAAGATTTTCATCGCCGACGACTCCTTTGCTGGGATTGTTTTGCATATGACGAATAAACAAACTTGAAACTTGAACATTCTGCAAGTATATTAGTAACATATTTCAAATTAAATAAATTTAATTATGCAAGTATATTAGTAACATATTTCAAATAACATAATTTCATTATGCAAGTGTATTAGTAACATATTTCAAAGTGTAGCACAGTATACTGAAGGATTATGCTATTAATCTAATATAAATATATTAGTTGTCTATTACCAGTGCATTTCAAATATGCTCAAAGTGCAATTGAAATGCTATTGTAGTACTCATAAAATGTATTTTAATTTCACTGCAAGTACAGCATGTATGAAATGCATATGCAGTATGTTTGTAGTGTACTGAAGTATACTTAAAATAGTCCCATTTTAGCACGGTAAAGTACAGCAGACACACTTAAAGTTGAGCTTTTGAACTACTTTTGTACAACTAAAGTATAATAAATACAAAAATAGTTTTTACACTCTTTGAGCATACTGATTATTAGTCTGTGTGCTGTAGCATTCTAACATTTTGTATACTTTAGACTACTTTTTTTCACTAGGGTATGCACGATGATAAGTAATATACGTACACAGAGATGTAAACATGAATCGAATATGTAATAATGATAAGTACTAAAAATAGTGGTGTAGGCAGGAATGTAGTATGTATAGAGAAGTAGTAAATATGTACTGTATATATATATATGTATATATATATATACACACACACAAAGAGGTGTAACAGTTTGTAATACAGTATGAAGGTAAATAAAGGTAAATAAAGGTGTCAAGTGATGAGAAATGCAGTGAAAACAATTTAACCTCTTATCGCTTATTTAAGAAGAGCTGTTTTGTCTGCAAATGAGACCAAATGACTAAAGATGCACTCTTTAGCACGTTTGGAGCAAAAATCAAAAAATGTGTTCCAGCTCATATGATGCCAGATGTTACATTCTGAGCCACATCAAATAAAACACTGTTTTTGAACAGCTGACAGTTTCTTTGTTTGGATAAATGTGTAAAACGTTTGTGCATATGAAATAAAATCTCTCTTTTTTTTTCTCCATCAAATCCATCGGACACCAACAGCAGCTGTACAGTAGAGCAGAAGCAATCATCCTAACATCAAGAGATTGCTGATTGTTCGGTATGTACAGTGATTTCGGTTCTATTTCCAAACTTCTTCTCATTAGTTTTGAATTGTGAAGATAAATGTTTTCACCACAGTCGAGCTCATGTCCTCTCTATTCAGTACTGTCAAATTAGCTCAGCGGGACTGTGGGTGGTGACATCATTTAAACCGTTCGCAGTGAATTCAAAGCTGGACGCTGACAGAAAGTCATAGTAATGGAGCCCCGACTGAAAGGAACCCACTGCCCAAATAGTACTGAGGATAATGCTTCTTAGATGGATTTGTTTTAAAAGTGGCAAACAAGCTTCTGAACAGGATGAAACTATAACGGCACAACATTTTAGTAGCCGTATACTTCATTTCTCATTCTGCTAAGAATCGTCATGGTGATCACACTTCCATCCAGGCATTATGATATGCATTGTGAAACAACACTGACACCCCTCTCAGTGATTATCCTGCCACGGGGGTTGACATAATTGGAGGTGAAAACAATCGCTGCATTTGCTGGCAGCAGGATGGAAAGGAGAAGGCTTTGGTTTCCTCTTTGGATACAGCTAAATGGTTGTCTGGCTAATTACCGCACCTATATCACACGTTGGGTAGTTAAAGGACATTTCCGCTTTATTTCAAACTGGGATACTTATCATAAATGTGGTTAATGTGTGTGTATCGGGGCAAGCTGTGCAATGACGTCCTGCCATCTCAGGAGGATTGAAATCATTCGTCTGTGCCTTGAAAAACTATTACCAATCACAGTTGGAAAATAAATCTGTTTTATGATGTGACAACGATATAATTAAAGGGACTGTGTGTAACTTTTTACACATACATATAAACGTGGTTTGATCATTTTTTATTGCCAATGTGTGAACAGTTTGGAACCTAACCTAAAAAAAATTACACCTTCCGCGATTGCTTTTAATGTGAAGAATGCGAGGCATTTTTCTGGGAAAATCCAACTTATGTGACGTCATGCAAGTTCGTGAGTGCCCTCAGGGCTAACAGTGTGTAACCATAGCTAATGTTCATGGAGTCCTCGAACGCCAGCAAACGATCAGCCCCCACCATTCAGACTCCAACACAAACTCCACAGGAACACAAAAAACAGTTATATCTAGTGAAGCCCGTCTTGCAAAACAGGAATGGGACCGACGTCGGAGGAAAACTAGTATTGTGGGAGAATAGCAGAGCCAGTGTGAAGAGTGTGTATTGACGTGGGAAGTGAGTGTTGAAGCAAGAGAGAGAGAGAGCGGTGGCGAGTGTGTGAGAAAACGAGCGAGCAGCGGAGCAGAACACAGTTAGTTTAGCTTTGAGAATATCAAGGGAATGTAAGGTGGAAGTTGCAGTTTGTGCAGAAATGTGTCTTGTTTCCCTGCTGCTGAGTGGAGCGACGGGGGTTAACTCCGGAGCGAGTAACGCTATCGACTCCGACCCAGGAGACCAAAACTACGGTGTCTCCCCTGTTCCTTCTGATCACGGTCGGGAGGCTGAAGCAGGAAAATTTAACACTATAGGATCAGCATCGGCCCGTTCTTCGATTCATGGAGGGACCTACGTTTGCTAAGCTAACATTACTGCCAAGCATGTGAAATATACAGTGATATTGTGGTTTTAGATTGCTAATGTTGCTAATGTTAATCAACATGATGCCTGTCAATCACGTTCAGTCTCGCGTGTCGGTAGTGCGAGTAACAGGTCGCGGACTGTCGTTGACTTAACGGCCACAGGTTTCACTATTAACAAGCAATTTCTGATTCTTACAGAGAGTTCCTTTAAGGTTTGGTTAGGTTTAGGCAAAGAAATGACTGTAAGATTCAGCATTGCAAACATTGTGGTTTGGGTTAAAATGACTACTAGGTTAAGGTTGGGGGACCTTTGTTGACATCGTTTCCAACCTAGTTGCCAGTGCCAAATGTTGACATTGGACGTTTCTGCAAAGCAAGGATATGCTGAATGTTGATGTTTTTGCATTCAGTCAGAGCAAGTGACGTAGTTTAAATAGCGAAAAGAGACACACCGTTTGGGAAAGGAAGGGTGGTGGATGGGTCCAACAAACAGAGGGCTTTCATCCAGGAGACCGCTGTTCGTGTCCCGTGCGTTAAGTTTCACTTTCACGTTACAATCAACGGTTCGTTCGTGTCCCCTGTTCATGACGTTCAGTTTAATTTTCACTGTACAAACGTAGTAGTAGTCATCCGCCATGTTTGTTTACACAAGAGTCACGTCTGATCACGAGATGTCACGATATTTCCGGGTTTTTTTTAGTAGGGAACTCTTGTTGTTCATGAATGAATCTGTTAGTGTGTGGTGTGCTGTTTTGGCCATATCATTGCTCTCCACACACTATATGAACAAAACTGTTAAATTGAACATAACATGTCGTTATGTGTGGGGTTTCTCACATTTTGAAAATCTGTTAAGATTTGAAAAATCTTTTATTGTGGGCCAGCCTTCAAACAGTCTCCAGCAAAACATAAGCAGGGAAACAATCACTGGCTCGCTCTCAATAAGTTGACCCACCAACATGAACACTTGTGATATTGAGAGCCTAATAATAAGCTCACTACTTAACCTAATACTCCATAGTCAAGTAATGACAATTAACAGGGGATTTAGTTTAGTAGCTAGACACACAGATCTAGATCCAGGCGATAGCCTACAGGTCTGCAGCCCTGCCGCCTCCTAATGTTTTATACTCTGTTCTTACCAACACTGGTTGTACAAGTTGTGGTGGAATTTTTTTCACTCATCAGCCCACACTTTCCCCCAGATATCTCATTCCCAGACGTCTCTCTGTAGCTGAGAGCAAGGATGATGCAAAGGTTATTGGACTTTCATCTTTGCGTGACGTGACGTGACTGCACGGAGCCATCTACTGAACTCGTAAGAAGGTCAAACGGTACCTTCATGTATTACTATCAGTCATAATTTGTGAGCAGCTCAAACTCATTCTCCTCTTTCTTGCACTAGTTGTTAAGAAGTTTGGAAAAAAAAAAAAAGGATGGCTGCATTTTGAAGCTTTACAGAAGTGACACCCGTTGCTGCCAGTGTCTCGGTAATCACGTTCCCTTCGCCAAATTTGTCATCCAACCCTCCACTTTCTTTCTTTTCCAGCACAAATGAGTGCACACACACAGGAAGAGCTTGGCTTCTCCGGCTCCATTTTTGCACTGAATTAAAAAGAAGAAGACGAGCCATGCCTCAGGTTACTCGCGGTGACGCCGCTAAACAAATACCAAGTGAAATGTCCGCAACACAACGTGAAGAATGACAATATTAAGGTTAAGAATAAAAAATAATTACTGTGTAGTACAGAAATATCATAAATGAGTGGGTCATAATGTGCCATTCATCTCATGCTGGCATGTGTTGCTCACAGTAAGGCTCAAACCTCCTTAATGAGCCAGAGTTAATGCTTGCCACTGTGGTTGCGATCACTAAGTGAGGCTATTACCGACGTCTAATGAAGCTGATTTGGCTTTTACTGGATTCCTCAGTATTTCAAGCTGTTATTCTTTCTATAGAAAAGTAAAAATGACATTCACAGTTTTACATGCAATAATGCTTGTTGCGTGGGATCTGGAGAGCTGCAGTCCTCCTGCCTGCGTGCGTGCTGAAGTGTCTGAAAGCTATTCCACTGTTGACTATCCCCCAGTGAGAGCCGGCAGTACTGAAACACAGAGAATTTGCAATAGAAACCCATTAGATTGATGGTCCCTTCTTTTTGGTGGTGCATGTTTCATTTCCCTGTTGTTTGCCACTAACAGCAAGGCTACATCTCGGTGTAATTTCCCTGTGTATGGGTGAAGTTTTGCAAGTCTAATTTCTGCCCTTGAATTGAATTACAAAAAAAAAGCGACCACAGACGTACAGTGTATTTGCATCTGGATCATCTAATATTTCACTGTCAAGGGTCGTTAATCTTGCTCTTGTTTCATATATAAATTGTGCATCAATAATGCGGAGGGAGATATAAATCACAGGGGTAATATTTTCGATTTATCACACGTCCAATTTTTTAATCAACGGGAGAAACAGAAGAATTAACAACAGATTTATCCTGCTCATGCCCCAGCCACGAGATGAATAGTGAAAAGTCTGAGGCAGGTTGATTCAAACGACAGACACAAACCCTTTAATTTGTTTTTCTCTGCTTTAGATAATCACACAATGTGCACCGATGACAGCAACATAACCGCAGCCTTACATTTAGGCCCTTTAGCCAGCTCGTTTAGCGCCACACAAACACCCACCGCTTAATTAGCTCTGTCACTATCATTTGCAATTCTGAATGTTTTCACAGCATCTTTTTGAAGCTCGGCTGAAAGACACATTTCCTCTGTAATTTAGTCGGCTACTAATCTAATCATTACTATATCTTGGGAGTGTTTTCTCACTTTAACGGGCAGTTAGCTGTGATTTGACGGCCTACATAAAAGCCTATGCTGTGACTGCACAACACTAAGTGTGTGACACGCGTGAGGCACTAATGATGATGATGATTAATGAGCGAGGTCACATAATTTCTTTGGTTTAGCATGATCCTGTGGAAACTGTTTCAGAATCAACACGTTTCAAGCGTTTCCTTGTGAGATAATCAACATATTGATGTCTTTAAAAACTCAAATAAAGACTCATCAGAGAAGACACACTAATTCCTATCCAGTGGATATTTTAAAGGATTATTCCAGTTTGTTACAACTTGAATTTTCAAGTCCCAAATCAAGTCCCAAATCAAGACAGACAAGTCCAGAGTCAAGTCCCAAGACAAGACAGACAATTCCTGGATCAAGTTCCAAGTCAAGACAGACAAGTCCCGAAAATAGTCCCAAGTCAAGACAGACAAGTCCCTGAATCAAGTCCCAAGTCAAGACAGACAAGTCCCAAATCAAGTCCCCAGTCAAGACAGACAGGTCCCGAATCAAGTCCCCAGTCAAGACAGACAAGTCCCAAATCAAGTTCCAAGTCAACACAGACAAGTCCAGAGCCAAGTTCCAAGTCAAGACAGACAAGTCCCGAATCAAGTCCCAAGTCAAGACAGACAAGTCCCAAATCAAGTCCACAGTCAAGACAGACAAGTCCCAAATCAAGTCCCAAGTCAACACAGACAAGTCCAGAGTCAAGTCCCAAGTCAAGCCAAACAAGTCCCGAATCAAGTGCCAAGTCAAGACAGACAAGTCCAGAGCCAAGTTCCAAGTCAAGACAGACAAGTCCCGAATCAAGTGCCAAGTCAAGACAGACAAGTCCAGAGCCAAGTGCCAAGTCAAGACAGACAAGTCCAAAGTCAAGTCCCAAGTCAAGACAGACGAGTCCATAGTCAAGTCCCAAGTCAAGATAGACAAGTCCAGAGCCAAGTTCCAAGCCAACACAGACAAGTCCAGAGCCAAATTCCAAGTCAAGACAGACAAGTCCCGAATCAAGTCCCAAGACAAGACCGACAAGTCCCGATAATGTACAGGATTGCTGTACATTATCCCTTACTTATAGGTAAGATAAGCTACCCAGCAATAAAATTAGCACCGCCTTTACCAGCTGAAGCATTGAAGTGATGTGCACATTAATGCGTCACTAATTATAATCCAATAATATCATATGTATGATGTGATTTTGAAATGGGCCATTCTGCAAAATTTGTACTTTTGTTTTGTATTTTAAGTATATTTTGATGCTGATACTTTTGTACTTTTGCTTGAGTACGATTTTGAATAGATTTGAATAGATTTTGCTACTTTTACTAAAGTAAATGATCCGAGTATTTCTCCCACCACTGGAAAAAAGACAGAGCTATGCACTGGTGAAGTGGTTTGGTGAAGATGTAATTACGCTGAGAGAAGCCTTCCCTGTGTGGACACACCAAGGACAGAGAAACTTACCCTCTCTGACTTCCTTTTAGTGATATTGCCACATTCCTAGATGTATTTAATTAAAGCCATGAAAATAAGACCCAAGTTGTATTAAACTGACTCATTTGTTTTCTCATTTGGTCGTCCTGTGAACCTTGTCAACTGGGCCGAATGAAAGAAACAGTAGTAAAACAGCGAATACATTTATAAACAAACACCCACTAAAGTGAATGCCAAGATATCCTTACTGTATAAGCTGTTTTCTTTTGCTTTTATTAAGAAAATGACGATAAATATCGACGAGAGACATATTTGTATCGTTACGTGCCCAGTTAAATCCTCTATAATCTTTCCAGCTCCGCCACAGTCTACCTGTTCCTTTGTACCAGCGCTGGAGGATTTGTTTTAGTATTTATTTGTTATATGCTAATCATATATTGTATTTTCCTCCACATTTGATTATGCACACTGGAAACATTCCCAGGCTCATTAGCTGGTTGAGATAAATCGTCCCGACCATGTTTTGGTATTAATGTGATTCTCAATTGCTTTATCTCACATCAAAGCTGAGGAATTGGCCTGATGATAAAAGGTTTCTCCGAAGAAACTTATTCTATTGACTTTTAAAAAGATAAGTGTCTCTCTGGAAAATTAAACATGATTATTAAACATTAATGAGTCTATTGTTCAAGCCAACAACAGGGATGAGGTTAAGGTTTGTGTCCCTGAATTGGATGTAACAAATATCTGCCGAAAAGGCCTTAGGAAATAGGAAAAGTAGCTCATTACCAAACTCAAAACTGTCTTCTGCAGGATATGTGAAAAGTTGGACCACTGTCATATGGAACAGCTCCAAAATTAGTAACGCGGCAAGCATTTTACTTTTCTTTTCTTTATTTAATCTTACTATCACTTCAAGATATTTTGGATACATGCTAATCTGTTTGCTGCATGATATGCAGTAGATACACATATCCTTTCATATATGCTTAGACCTTCACAAGGAGAACAGATGCTGCACAGTTATGGTCAAACATAATATGAACATCAACACTAAAATAAGGTAGTTTATCTCTGCAAGACTACTGTTGCATAATCCTGTCAATCACTGATGAGAACGGGTAGATTCAACGCAGTTTGCTGGAAAAACAAAACAAAACAAATCACTCGAGAGATAAAATCTGATTGAACTATGTGGTGTTCTCTTTTGTTGGGATTTTATCATTGTTTTCTTACTGTAAACTGGCACTTTGTAAAACTTCTTCAATTATGAAAGACAATGACTGAAAGTTTTCTTAACTGAAAGCTGTATTTGCTGTCTGGACTAAATGGTAATTTGCCGTTGTTGCTAGAGATATAGTTATATATAAATATGCTTAGTCGCTTTTGCAGCAAGTTGAGAGTTACCAGCATAGACTGTAAATAAAAAGTGGACGTAGTCACCGTCACGTCACCCATTGGTTTGTGGACTGACGTTTTGAAGCCTTGAGTTCAACATTTTGGCTGTAGCCATCTTGTTTTTATGCAACCAGAAGTGACACGAGAGGGTGGAACTAAGTACAACCGAATGCTGAAAAAGGCATTCTTACGGGCTTAGATGCATCGCTAGAAATGTGTCGCCCGCAAAACCATTATTTTCCAATGGTACGGCGGGCCTAGCATGCACACTTCCCTTGCGCCATGTTTTTCTAGCTGTTTTTAGATGAGCATAAAAGTTAAAATATTTGTAACTTTTCACGGAGTCGCACCGCTCGTCAATGTCACAAGCAGCCAATCAAATCAAGCAAGAGGCAGGCTTTACTACTTTACCACTCCCTTCCTGTTTTGATGCTGGATTGCCAGTAGATGTGGTAGGGCTAGTTAGCTAGTTAGCTGTCGGACTAGAGCTATGGAGTATGTGAGAAGGAAGGGGGAATTCATATCTCATGTCGTGATAGTTTCATGTAGGCTACTGTCTTTGAGAGAGAAAGAGAAAGAGAGAGAGAGAGAGAAACATTTTCCCGTTAATCACATTTGATTGCCCGGTTGTAAGCATGCAGATTCACTCCACAGGTGCACCGCTGTTTTGCCCAACATGCTTTGCCAAGGCGTTTTTGTAGCGGCTGTGCCTGTGGCGACGTGTCTCAGTGTGATCAGCACTTTAGGCGACCAAAATGTTACATTCATGAAGTGAAAACACACTGTGAAAGGGTTAATGTTTACGAAAACACGGACAACTCCCAGAGCGGACAACGCTGTGGTAGCGACCTGTCAATCACAAAGTAGCCACACCCTAAAGCATCCCCTGCTTTATGGTCTATTTGACTCTAAATGGGACCATAAGTTACTAAATGAACATCATGCTGTATTGAAGAAGACTTGAAACTAGAGATTGAGACCATAAACTCATGTTTACAATATTTACTGAGGTAATAAATCAAGTGAGAAGTAGGCTCATTTTCTCATAGACTTCTATACAATCAGACTTCTTTTTTGCAACCAGAGGAGTCGCCCCCTGCTGGCTGTTAGAAAGAATGACAGTTTAAGGCACTTCAGCATTGGCTTCACTTCGCAGACCCGGAGGTTGCCCACTGGTTACGTGAGTTACTATTTTTTGGCCGGGACCAGTTGTCATTCAACCAGTGGAAACTCCAGAAAATTACTTGTCCCGGCAAAGCAACAGTCCAGCACGCAACCTTCAGCGAAGTGAAGTGCCATTAAGACACCTTGGTTTTTGTAAGGATTAAACAAACAAGAGCTTAAACTTTGGAGGTGCTCGTGGGGGTATTTTGTTCCCTTTAGACAGAGCCGGGCTCGCTGTTTCTCCCTGTTTCTAGTCCGCATGCGAAGCTATAAGCTAACTGGCTCCAGCTACACATTTACTGTACAGACCTGCGAGTGGTATCGACCCTCTCTTAGCAACAAAGTGTGTATTTCCCCAAATGTCAAACAATTTCTTTAACTGTGTTCCCTCAGTGTATTTGACCTGAGAAGCCATTCAAGCAGAACACCAGAGTAAAGCTACAGCAACTTTAGCATAAATACATTTTTCTTTTTACTTGTTTGAAAATAAAGCCAAAAAAATCAGACGCCTTCTTCAGCTTTATAATGGACACCATGCCTCAAATGGTAAATGGACTTGCATTCCAACCACTCAAAGAGCTGTTCTCGTCTTCCAACCACTCAAAGCGCTTTACACTACATATCAGCATTCACCCATTCACACACAGATTCATACACTGATGGCAGAGGCTGCCATGCGAGGTGCCAACCTGCCCATCAGGACACATACACCGATGGCGCAGCCTTTGGAGGTTAAGTGTCCTTGCTCAAGTGTCCTTGCTCAAGGGCACTTCGACATGTGACTGGAGTAGCCGGGGATTGAACCTCCGACTCTCCGATTGGTGGACGACCTGCTCTACCCTTTGTGCCACAGCTGCCCGCTTTGTTCAGATTTGTGCAAATCATCTCAGCTAAATCCACTGCATTCAGGTTGTACACGTTTGTTTCCCATTTTATTGAACAAGTCAGAGCACTAACTGCACTTACATCAATGTTATGCTGCTATATGCTTTAAATTTGAAAAATATCTATGACATACCATCCATTATTTTTCTGTCGTGGGTGAAAAAGTTTCCAAATTGCAAATAAAAACTTATTTTTCCTCTCATGTTACTTGGATCTGTCATCTGTCTGAGGAAAAAATCCCCTAATTGGCACCAGTTTAGGCAAAAAAGACATGACAGAAATCACCTGAGACCGAGTAAAGTAAAGTACCAGACAGAGGCCCCGCTGCGGTCCTGTCTGCTATCGCTTTAAGATACAATGGGCAGTTCATCTCTGTGCCAGGGTTCAAATGACAGACACAAACACTTTGATTCCCTGCTTTCCTCCCTGTGCTTCAAATATAATCACATACTGTACTCTATGAGGAAAAACGGAAGCATAACGCAGCCTTATATTTAGACCCTTTAGCCTGCTCATTTAGTGCCACACAACACCCACAGCTTAATTAGCTGGATGTTTTCACTGCAGACACAGTTTCTCTATAATTTAGTCGGTTACTTATTTAAGCATTGCTACAGGCCTGGCTGTCTATATCTCCAGGCTTCTACACCATCTCACTGTCCACCACTGATCCTGCCGCGCCCGTCTACATGCCTTTAGTGCCACGATGTCCACTGCACTGCAGGACAGGGTGGACGTGGAGGGCAGACCTTTTTCACTTGACTTGTCAAACACAGCTGTAAGTTATAATTAACTGCACCATTGCATTGCGGTAATGACTAGAACAGAGTCATCATTGTACCTTTTATGACAGGTCAAATGCGCTGTTGTGAAAAATGGCCCATGATTAATTTGGGAACAATAAAGTCACAAGAGTGCTCTGATGCTGGCAAGGATAGAAGATTCAGGTTAGCAATGTGAAAGGGTTCGCTCATTTTGAGAATGATCCCCTGAACCTGCCGCTCCCCTCGTCTTTGCAGAGCTTTATAGCAAGTTTCAGCTCATTGTTTAACCACAAATTGACTGTTTTGGTTCACTCTCACTGCTCTCATAGGCATGTTTTCAGCCATGATAGCCAGCTGATTTCAGTGAAAAAGCTCAGATAAATCCACTATGCATCACCTGATCAGCCCCAAACGGCAGACAGACACAGTTAGAGACTATAGCTGGTGAATATAGTGGAGCATTTAGCAGCTAAAGAACCAGATATTTCCCTCAGGAGCTGGTGGAGACCAAAACCAAGGCTAAAAGAGACTGAATACTGGACTTTTATTCATCCGGTTGCCAGAAACACAACTAGCTCTGTAACTAATGGATGTACTGTATAAATAAGAAACTGTTTGCTAATAATGCTTTATTCAGAACTTATTCCCACTTCCCCCAAGTGGCCAACAAAAATTAGTTATTGCAGTTTTAACTTGCATTTTTCATTTGAACAACAGAAATTAATGAGAAATGTGGTGAATAAAAACAAACATTATTAAGATTATTTCAACATTATTACACAGCTTTGTTGAGTACTCAATTCTGAATGGTCAATCACGGCTTTCTGCGGTCTGTTATTTCTTCATAGCAGACCGTTGCTATGTTATATCAGACTGTTGCTATGAGCGCAGTTCTGATGTCGGATGTCTGGAGGATCATTTTTGTGTCAAATTATTGATTTCTTAAGTAATTAGCCGTGTAATTAGCGGGATAATGTACAGCTAGCGGGTCATGTTGTGAAATAAACCCCGTCAGGACCACGCGGTACCAGGACATTATCCATTATTACTTAAATCCTCTTGTTAATCTACACATCTACAAATTTACCGTACAGATATGCGAGTGGTATTGATCTTCTCTTGGCAATAAAGTGTATGTTTCCTTTAACTGTGTTACCTTAGTGTATTTGATCTGTGCCTCCTGTGACATGTTGACCTATATTACAAACAAGTTCTTCCTGCCTGTAACACATGACTACGCCTCCCAGCCGCAGGAAACTGTAATTATCAAGCCGACCTGCAGTTTGCCCCTGCTTGAAACTAGCGATTGAAACCATAAACTCATGTTTACAATGTTCACTGAGGTAATAAATCAAGAGAGAAGTAGAATCATTTTCTCATAGACTTCTATACAATCAGACTTCTTTTTGCAACCAGAGGAGTCGCCCCCTGCTGGCTGTTAGAAATAATGCAAGTTTAAGGCACTTCAGCATTGGCTTCACTTTTCAAACCCGGACGTTGCCCACTGGTTACGAGAGCTACTATTTTTCAGCCGGGACCAGTTGCCAGGCTAGCAAGTGCAAAACTCCAGGAAATTACTTGTCCCAGCAAAGAAACAGTCCAGCACACAACTTCCAGGGAAATTAAGTTTGCACTTTGGTTTTTGTAAGTATTAAAGGTCCCATATTATGCTCATTTTCAGGTTCATACTTGTATTTTGTGTTTCTACTAGAACATGTTTACATGCTGTAATGTTCAAAAAAAACTTTATTTTCCTCATACTTTCTGTTTGAATATACC
>CAKAOH010022279.1:0-60966 GCA_916701665.1 Sebastiscus tertius
TTTGCATTGTCTATTAGCTTCCACGCCAACTTTATTATGCCTTTTACCTTAGTGCATCCAGCATAGGCAGCAAGTTAAGAAGTGCTGTGTCACTAGGGTCGCTGAACCAGGACTTGATGGGTATTGCATTGTCTGGAGGGCAGAGGAAAAAAAAAAGCAGCGGGGTCAGTGAAATGGACATGGTTGTGATTTTATGCTGCTCTGTTAAAAGAGGCCACTGAGTGTTAGAGGAACTGTAGATTGAATGCACTGATACAACATTTACAATACAAGCCTTGTACTGAGAACAGTTATCTGTCCTTTTCCTGCATCATCACAAGGTTGGATGTGTATAAGGGTGAAGCCTCATTTGACTTTGTGTGTTACGTTAAAAGATGAATGTACACAGAATTCAAGCAGCTAAATGTACACAATATACTGAATAAGTTGAAGCCATAACTTACCTGGATGGCTACGATAAGCACCAGGCGAGTTGTCCAGGATGACAATACTGGACAGGTCATCGTGTACTACAGACAGGTCTTTAATATAACTACCTAGATCCAATGTACAATGCTGGCAAAAGAAACAAAAGTCACCATTAAAAATGAGGGAGAATGAAGAGCTTAAGCAGCATCATGCTGTTTGAATCCAGTATATAGTGTAGTACCTGTCTGTAGTATCTGCGTTTCAAGATGTTCCTGTTGTTGTCCAGCTTGTCCGCCACTGCTGAGCCGTAGATCTCCATACTGGCTGTGAAAACCACCAGCTCATACCACTGGCTCACCTGTGTACACACATAGGGTATAGAGCACACAGTAGTATAAGTAAACAGGGACGGCAAGTGCTTCGTAAGTCACGAGGGATCATTATTCAAAGACAAATGTAGTGTTATGACATCTGGTGCAGTGCAGTACAATGGTAAGAGTGATGGCAAAGATGACAGGCGGGATAAAAGGCGACCCGGGACACGAGAAAGATCCATACAATGATGCTTCAAGTTCACAGTGTGCTCTACTCAACTCTTCCAAGTTAATCAGGACACTGATTACAGGCTGACACTCACCACTTCTAAAAAGAAGTCAACATGTGGCCTTTTATGTACGAAGAATCTGACTGGATGCTTGTCAATGACGACCTGCGTGTAGAAAGAAAGACAGACAGCGTTTAGGCTTGAATGCATTACGTGTTCAAACGTGTACGTGATGCGGCCGATAATGCTCGTACTTTGAGGATGAAGTCTGGCGGCGTGCCCGGTCTCACTGTGGGTCTGAGGACCCCGTCGTGGTGAGAGTGGATCAGCGTCTCGTCCAGGTCCAGAACCAGAATCTTCCTCTTTACTGCATCTGGAGTTTATCGTACAAAATACAGACCCTTGAGCTGCTTTATCTCAGCAACATTTACATGCACACAAGAAAACCAGGTTACTGGGACAAATGAGGTCACACAGGAAATAACACAATGTGTTTACATTAGAGTTCCAATCCACTTCTGAAAATCTGTGCACACATTACAAGTGGCTGTCTTGATTTTTCTCTGTTTCAAGACTAGTTGAGTTAGCCAACTGTTACGAGCTCTCTCAAAGCCCTTTACACCTGGCATTAAAATGGAAAATGGAGTTGCATTTATAAAGTGCTTTTCTAGTCTTCCGACCACTCAAAGCGCTTTACACTAAATGTCAGCATTCACCCATTCACACACATTCATACACTGATGGCAGAGGCTGCAATGCAAGGTGCCAACTTTGCCCATCAGGATCTGATCTAAATACTCATTCACATACCGATGGCTAAGCCTTCGGGAGCAATTTGGGGTTAAGTGTCTTGCTCAAGGACACATCAAGCACATTTGTCCCTCTCTCTCTCTAATTGTGCTACTATAATGCATTAAGTTGGCGGTTTGCGGGTCAGGCGGTGCTCACTCAACCCGTTCCAGTTGTTTGAGCTGGACAGAGCGATCGGATCTCAATCGGATCTCAATGTGGACACTGGAGACACATATTAATACCAGGTGTAAATGCAATCAGGTTAAATCAAATCTAGATACGAGATGTTAGGTTAATGTAAGGTGTAAAGGGCGTCTCATTTGCAGACTGGCTCAAGTTAACAGTTCAGGGTACGTCTAACTCATTGAATTCTGGGAGACAAAACAATATGGGGACTACTGGATATCTTTGTAGAGCTGTTCAATTAATTTGTGCAACAACATTTTGGCTATGGGCTTAAAATTGCATTTTTCACATATTTCTAATTCATAAAAACATCAGACTATGCAATCTGGATAAGTACGTGGATCGGTATCGTCAGTCCGATATCAGATGAGTGAATTACGTCAGGAACGGCAGCCGGAAACGATATTGGATCGGACGCAACTCTATTTCACATACACTATAATAACGACGGTTACTGTAAAATCTGCATATACATACATACAGCAGGTCAGTAATTACATTTCTCCCCTACCCCTAACTTTATCTTGAAACCATAACTTAGCTTTGTTTTAAACGTTTCAGTGACAAAAGACGACAACTCTTTCTTTCAGAGCACAGTGAAAAGAAAAGGCTTCGTAGTGAAAGAGTGCACAGTTCTTACAGCTCGTATACGTCTGGATTTTACAAAAAGTCAAATGTTTAGGTGTGGAAATGACTTCTTAAGACTTAAAGAGGCTACTTAATGTCAGTCTCACTTTTAGTTTGACTTATTTTAAATACAAGATGATGGTAATCTGTCTTTGGATTCGTGATGGTGTGCTCTATTTGCAAGTAAACCTTACTTTTGGGGACTAGAACAAACAATTATAAGAACCAACCATAAGAACAATAGCAGTTTGTCTACCAAAGCCTGTAGACAAGCTGATTCTAGAAAGTGGCACCATAATAATACGCAGCGTTCAAGAAAAGGCTGCTCTTGAACACAGCTTTTTTTGGGCCGTAAGGACTTTTAAGAGGTGTGGATCCCACTGCCTAAAATCCTTTTCTGCTGACATTATTCTGGTATGTTATGAGAGAGCAATGTGACATATTTGAAGACCACTGTTGCTACTTTAACTCTGTTCGCAATGTTGTCAATACCAGCAGACATACCAGCCATTTACAGCTAAAGGCATTGCTCATTCACTTGAAATTGGACCTGGATCTCCAGCTGAGGTCACTGCGGTAGAGTGAGAGGCGAGGAAAGAGAAACTGAATGGCAATCCTTCCTCCAAGTCGAGAGTGTGCTTTTGAATGAGCTCTCTACGGGGCAGAAGAGAAGCTCATTCAGAGCGCAGACACACCAGTCCGATGCTAGTGTGAGTGCTGCCTTTAACGTTTGTATTTCCTCTCCACTTCCACACCACAAACACCTCTTGTCACTGTTTAGAGTCAGAGAAGGAAGCTAAATTTCCTGTTTTTGGTCAGCGTGACACCCTTTTTGGATGGACATTAACCTGTTACCATAATTGTAGTGTAATAAGTGTAATTTATAATGCCTAACATGATAGTGATTATCTGTGGTTTTTGGAAGTGTCTACCATCGCTTTATTGAGGTATTGATCTCATTTCACATTGCACATTTAAAGCCGTGCAACAGACTGACATTTCCTTCTAAAGAGCTAATGTTGTCGGAGGGAAATTCAGGTAAATCACTTGTTATTCTCGCTGCTTGTTTGGCTTTCAATTGTAACGAAATAAGTGTGTCATCTCGCTGACCTGTAACCAAACTTCAGGCAAATTATTTACATGCAAAACCATTCTTTGGATGCGATTAAAAAGCTACGAGAGCACACAATTACTGACCAATGTAGCACAACAGGTTTACTGAAACAATTGAGAGAGGAGAAATAGGCCAATTGCGGTTTGCATTTAGACATCTGATCCACCTTATTAAAATATATATATACAGCTATGACCCACAGTAAGGACACGCACAGCTGACAGCTCATCCGAGTTGCCTCATATGGAGAACGAATATCATAAGAGGAGTCCTGTCAAGTCTATCTGTCCGGAAACACTGATGATGTTCATTTACTCCGAGGCAACGAAGGTCCTGAGAACGGGGTCAGGCACGATTGTGTTGTTGTTGTGTCGCTGATAACTTTCTTTCCTGCATAATCACTCCTTCCTCGACAAACTGGTTCAACTGGTACTTAAATTTCCACAATGTAAATATGTTGTGATAGTGCCTCCGCTCTATCTTTTGTTATCGCAAAGCAAAACAAAAGGTGTCTCGATTAGAGCAGTATATTATGACATCATATCATGTACTCACTGAGTCTGTTTCTGGAGATAGGCGACAGAGGCAAAGTGTCGTATCGCACCGTCTGATACTGGATTATCTGCAAAAGAACAAGGCAAATGAAACGGTCAGTTAATCCATAACAGATCAGGACACTGTTAAAACAACAAACGATATACAATCTACAGAGCCATAAGGAGTTAACTGCACCATGGGTAGATTTCAAATGTGTGTTTGATTTTTACTTTGATTATAGATGAATACTTTTGACACCAAGTACACTGAAGGCTCATTTCATTTCATACCGCACTCTAAAAGTGTCTGACTTCATTTCCAAGACAACGACATCTTGTGTGATTTCACACAGAGGATGGTGTTTTGAGGATGGGAATCCTTTGGGGCATAAAGAAAAGTGGTTTTACAGCATCTTAATAGCGGGCAATCCATAATCCAATTTGAAGAAAGCATCACGACTGAAACGTATCTCCCTGAAGGTCTTAAAAATCTTTAAGTCTTGGAATCCAAAAACTTATATTTGAGTCTTTAGACTATACGTTCTTGAGAAATCATCTCTCTTCGGAGGAGGACACCATATTGAAATACTGCATGGAGTCAGTTGTGCCCACCCCGTGACTCCTCCTGTCTGACTTCCCTGCTCCGCTCTGGTCAGGATGACTACAGAGAGGATCCTTTCCAGTGCCGCTCTTGCCCAGGGGCTCTGCACTTTTCCTTCACAGGGCTATTTTTATCCCCCCAGCTGTCGGCGGGTGTCAGCGGAGCATGGGGCGCACACAGGAAGGGAGACTTGCAGGGTGACTTTGACTGAGCCTTGGTACCTAAAGCCTCGGACGGGGCCTCCCTCTGTGTCCCCTCCCACTGCTGCCTGGCAGAGTTAGCTCGGGGGAAGCCTATTGGTGCCGGCAGCTGCTGAGCACTGCGGGGGCACCTCACCCACGACTCAGCTCCCTGCACCTCCAAGAGTGTCCATCTGGACCCCAGGCCTATGAACTCAGACTGAGCCCCTTGTAGGGCTGCTTCCTGTTAGTCGATTAGTCGACTAATTGGTCGTTTTGGTCTCTGTCGACTAAGATTTCTTTAGTGGATTAATCATTTTTATACCTATTTTCATGCTGAATGACTTATTCCGAGAAACTTATGAGCACATCTCTGGTAAACATAAGATTTAAAGTGGTGCTTTTGTGTGATTCTTTGTGATGAAACTCAGTTTTAAAGATCTGTCGGTTAAATCAACTGATCGTTTAGTCGACTTAGATTTTCTTTGGCTCTCTTAACCTGACCAACAGCCACTAAAAAACTTGAAATCTTCAATGTGTAATGATATGTAAGGGACAGAGGCAGCTAGTCCTTTCATTTGTGTAACTGTAACCAGGTTACAGGCAATTGTACTGAGGAAATGGCTCTATCAATTAGAGCTAATGTTTATTTTCTTGATTAATTGATGAATGATTTGGTCCCGAAGCCCGAGTTGACGTATTCAAACTGCTTTTTTTGTTCGACCACAATCCAAAACCCCAAGATATTAAGCTTATTATAATAGAAGACTATGAAAAACAGCGGCTTTTCACAGTTGAGAAGCTGAAACCAGACAATTTGTATCTTAAAAAGTTACATAAATGATTAAGTGATTATCAGAATAGTTGCAGATTCATTTTCTGTAGATCATCATTTCAGTTCTACTATTAAAGTTAGGAGATCTGTGTTGTTTTTGGCGCTAACTCCACACCTGGCGCCACGCTGCTGCCGTCTCACGCAGGAGATAATAAGCAAAACCATTAAGCAAGATTAATAAACAACCGTCTCGTCATCTGTTGACACGGAGTGGTGTGCATGGGATTATTACCTGGTCCTAATATTCATAATCCAATAGAGCTTTTACTCATCCAAATATTTGGATCAGGTCACTTAATGGATTGTGCTCTTCTCGAAGGGAAACACCTTGAGCCCTACCTTACTCACACACACACAACAGTAGGAGTTAACAATGGGATTATGAGGTTTATAAAAGGGGTTATCATTGTTATAATGAACTGGGGCATTCAACATTTGCATCAATCCCTCGTTTTACAAGAAATTGAAAGGGTTAGGTGTTAACATCCTCACCTCAAATCACCTATAGGATCACCTACATTACCTTGCTGGCTACATTAGCGCTCGCTGGATCATGACATTGTTCCAGTGCATCACATTATTGTAAACAACAGCGCTAAACTGTGAGTGAGAGAAACAGAGGGAGGGAGGGAGAGAACAGTACACTCTCTGTGCTGACATAATCCCTCTCACTTCAGCCACAACATGGACTGGACTACTCACTCTCAGGGCCTGTTGACAACCCAGCAAGTGTTACTGCCACACAATAAACTGCAGACAAACCTCCAACAGCAAGATGGTTATAACACAAGGGTCACTCCTCCAAGCTTTGTCGGCTTGATAGGGAGCTAGAGTCGAAGTCCGCTCACATTACACCACATATGCATGTCTATTAACGACTCAACAACACCTGTGTGTGTGTCTAGAAGTTACAGGCAGGCGGCTTCTGTCAGCTTATATCCCAAGTTCAGTGAGGAGGCATTTGGGTGCGATTGAAGGTGACCTGCAGGCTCCTCAAATCTAGCGTTTGGATGTGGGATACATTATTTAAGAGTTGAAACAAATAGTCTATTAATCAACTAGTTGATCGACTGATAATTGATCAAGACAGAAATGCCAAACATTGTGTGGTTTCAGCTTCACAAATGTGATGATTTGCTGGTTTTCTCTGTTTTATATCACTGCTGACTGAATTTTGGATATCCTTTTTGGTTTTGGACTGGTGTGTTACAGACACTTTTCACTATTTTCTGATATTTTAAAGCTTAATGGTTAATCAACTAATTGACACATTATATATAGATTTTATCAATAATGAAAGTTGTCTTGCATTTTAACATTTTGGTGCAGTTTAACATCCTGTGTGCCACCGTTTACACTCTTCAATATCCTCTTTTGAATGAAGTTTTAGTAGATACTCCCAGCCATCTTTATACTGAATCAAATGGCAATACATTTAACACTGGTGTTATTGAGTGCGAGGTTGATACTTACTACTTAGTCAGTGGGATTTGTTAACATAATTTACATATTATTTGACAAAATCATCATCATGATGGATGCACATAATGAGACAGCACAGGTGAGACACACAGGTGAGTCTAGCTCTCTGAGAGTCATCTGAGCATCCCTAAAGGTGGATGCTCTGAGAGCCAACTGAGCATCTACTTTGATTTGTTAACATCATTTACAGATTATTTGACAAAATCATCATGATGGATGCGCATCATGATGGATGCACATAATGAGACAGCACAGGTGAGACACACAGGTGAGCTCTCTGAGAGCCATCTGAGCATCCCTAAAGGTGGATGCTCAGTTGGCTCTCAGATGCTCAGTTGACGCTCAGGTAGTCTGGCTCTCTCTAAAGGTCCTTAAAGTCTCCCTAAAGGTGGATGCACATAATGAGACAGCACAGGTGAGACACACAGGTAAGTCTAGCTCTCTGAGAGCCAACTGAGCATCCACCTTTAGGGATGCTCAGTTGACTCTCAGAGAGAGACAGACTACCTGAGAGACAGACTATCTGAGAGCCAACTGAGCATCCCTAAAGGTGGATGCTTAGTTGGCTCTCAGGTAGTCTAGCTCTCTCTAAAGGTCCTTAAAGTCTCCCTAAAAGGTGGATGTGTGATCTGAAAAAAAATAATGTTTAGGCACATGGGGAACCATGGCAACGTGAAGACTTTCCCTCATTCTGTCACAGAAACACAACAACAGGATCAACCTGCCACACATATACATATATATATATATATATATATATATCAAACATCAAACCCCCTTCTTCTTCTTCTCACCGTCCGTAGGTGCTTCCTGAGGATGTACATGATGAAGCCCCATATTCTCGACGTTACACCTAGAAAGGTGCGGATGCCAAGTAAACACTGCCGGGTCTTCAGCATGTTGACGAGCACGCAAAGACCCCAACTTCAACTCTCACTTAGACAGCACGCTTTTTGCCCTAATGACTTGCTTAGTGGTCAAAAACCTGTCTTTAGCCGCCAAACTAGCAATTCAAATGAAACAAGAGGCCAAGCTAGTGTGTGAGTACCTCTCTCTGCACACTTGTGGCACAATCAGCATTAAATATAGTGCACTTGTTAGCATTAAATAGGGTGCATTCGCATTGAAAAGCTGCAGCTGTGTGGAGCTTTAGCACGCAGCTAGCTACCAGAGCTAGCTGTGCAGCCACTAACGTTAGCTTAGCCAGCTAGCCGCTAGCTCGACAGGGTGACCACCTTGAACCTTTTGGACTAAAATAACCCTAAAAAGCTCTGTGGTTTCTCGCTGTCAGGCTCCGGTTCAACGAGACTTCACTCCGTAAGGCGTCCGAGAGAGACACGGCGTTATAAAAAGTTCATCAAAGTCTAAGCAGCCCGGTTAAAACGGGTTTGTAGTCCACAGTGGAGATCCGGACTGAAGCTGCGAGCCGCCATCATCATCATCATCCATCAGCCGTCACTTCCGGGAGGAATCCTGGTGTGGGCGCGCGCAGCACGTCCACGTGGAAAGAAAATAAACAGACGTGGACGAGCAAAGAGCCTGATGTATATAAGACTGTGGAAAAAATAACCAGTTTATTATGTTTTTTTTTTTTTTTTTTTACTCTATACTTTATTTTTTTCAAGGTTGTTTTCATATATGCATATTTATAGTTCGTAATTACAATAGTTTATAAACCCGTTTTTAAGTAGATGAGCTTATAGACAAACTCATTAAGTACACTAGAGAAAACAACTTCAATATTCAAATTTTAGTTTTATTTTATACTTTATTGTTTCCCCTTTTTCAAGGTTGTTTTCGTATATGCTTTTTACAGTTCAAGTAGATGAGCTTATAGACAAACTCATTAAGTACACTAGAGAAAACAACTTCAACATTCAAAATTGAGTTTTATTATCAGTTTCAGCTACTTTTTAGAGTGATTGTGGTGCAAGTTTAACACGGACATTATTTCTGGTGACACATTTATGTGTAAGCATAAAGTTTTGCTTACATTTTGTCAGCTTGATTGGTGTCAATAAACCTTATCATGTCATGGTGATTCAAACAAGTTCTTTATAAGTCCCACAGTGGGGAAATTTGCAGTGTACAGCAGCAAAGGGGATAGTGCAAAAAACAAGATGCATCAGCTAACAGTAAAAAAAGAGCTAAACAAAGTGTAACAAAATATGAATCATTTAAATAGAAGGAAGTATAAAAATAGGAGCAGTATATATTGACAATAAACAGACTATTAACAAGTGGAACATGATATTGCACAGTGAGAATGAATGAAATTCCACCTGAAAATATCAGGTTATTGTCAGTTTTTTGGTGTGTGGTTGTGGAGTCTGACAACATAAAAAAATCACTGGGCGTGGGTGAATACTTTTTATAGGCACAGTGGCCTATGTATTATAATATTTGGCACAGTGGCATTATTTGACTTTACACCTAATAAATTACTTAAAAATATTAGGAAACTATAAACAAACAACCCCCTCTGACATTGCCATGCAAATATCTCTCATGCTTTAGTGATGTTATTTATAATGGGAATGGATAATATGGAAAATAATTCGAATTTGATACAAATAGACCTGGGGCGTTAATTGAGATATCTGTTGAAGTAACCAATTTGTCAACATCATTTACAATAAAATGACCTTAACTGTAATCATATGAATTAATCTCATTAATATTACGTCCAATCATGGTATGGAGAGGCCTACATTTATTTTGGAGTGATTACGTTTGAGACAAAATCTACTTGTGACTCTTAACATATTTAATGGCCACGATTTTTCCCTCTGAAATAACTTCATTTCTACTGTAGGATTTTTAGTGGCTCTAGAAAAGGAAAAAAAAAACATCCCATATTTTTACAAGAGCAAAAACCTAGAGAAAAAACAGTGTAACAGAATGTATAGTTTTCATTCTTATCACATTAATAATCTTGTGACCCCGCTCATTCATATTTATTTTGTCCCGACCCACAAGTTGGGAACCACTACAACAAATCATTGTGTAAAAAGTCAGTTGGATGCCATAAATTGGACATGTACGACATTCATTTTTATGAAAAAGCAAAGTGTGGTATTATCTGTTGGATGAAAGCCTTGTTTTATTCAACAAGGAAACATTTTTAAAAAAAAAAAAATCAAGGCAATCAATAATATTAGAAAACACTATTGGATAAAACCATTTTATAAACATAATACACATTTCTTACAGAAATATTGTACATTATTTTAAATTGTCAATACTCCGTGAGATGGCGGCAAGTCTTTGAATCTTCACAACTGAAAATGACTGTGTCTTGAATAGCAAGGAGGACATGAAAAGTGGATCCTCTGTGCCTTCAGGGGGTTTTGTGCCAGAAGCCTACACATCGAGATCATCATCGGGGTCCTCCTGGTCATAGTCATCGTTGGCGTCAGGCTCGTACAGAATTCGTCCTGAACCTGGGCCTGAGTGGAGCAGAGCTGTTTTCCTGAAAGAGAAAAAAAAGGGGATTTTTAAGTTGTTGGTAAAAAAAAAATAATAAAACATATGGAATGTTATCACTGAAAAAAAAAATAAAAAAATCGGACAATTGTGGAAACGTTTCTCACTTCTCTTTGCTGAAGACGAAGGGAAGTGCAAGTTTCTCTCTGGCCTTCCGCTCTTTATCAGATAGTCGAAGGTTGAAGGTCAAGTTGGCTGTTGGGTCCGTCTATAGAAACACAAGAAAAGACACGTTTCAGTCCGAGCCCTACCTTTATCCTATTGATCCGTGTATGGTGTGAAGGTATTAAGCATGTGTTATATTGCACCTCCTGTTCCTCTGGGTCATTCTGTTTGGGTCCAAGTTGTCTGCTCTGTACTATGACTGTAAGATCATCTCTGATGCTGAAAATCTCCTCCTATGGACAAACAAGTTATCAACAATTTTTAACAGTGGAGGAACACAAAATAGTCATCCTGAGGGAAACACTGCTTACGTCTTGCACAACTTTCCCCGATTTTGAGCGCTTTGTTAGCTTTGCCACAGCTTCGTCTCCCTTCAGACCAGGTGCTACAGTGACGACTGAAGTAGCCAAGTTGCATACACTTCCCACAGTGCCCCTCTGATGCATATCTGCATGGAGCAGACCGATAATAGCTCTCACAGCTCCCCCTAATGAAAACACAGAAAAAGACCCTTGAATAGTGGGAAAACTGTGCTTTATTCTGAAATTTTACAATAGCATGATGCACTTATTTTAATAAATATTTGATTGTCCTTGATTTCTCTTAAAAGATAATTAAAAATAAAAGGTATGCGATGACTTGAAACTTGTGACATCATGCCGACACACACATCAAGAAGATTTATATCACCTTTTCTAAGTTGCTGAAGAGTTTTGCAGACAGCAGGAGCACTGACGTGTCTCAAAATCCACGAAAGAGAGTCGATCACTAAGGTAGCTGGTTTGGGGTGCGGTGTTTGCTTCACCAGACGTGTAAGTTCATCCAGACAGAACTGGTGAACTGTGAAATCTGGGTGATCAGTCCAGCCTAGGGGGTCCGTATAAGCATTGTGAAAGTGTAGCCTGAAGTGACAAAAACAGATGATTAGCGGTTTGTTTGGTTAAATAAAGTGCCTAATAAAAAAAGGGCTGGAGCAAACTATAATTTTCATTATCGAGTAACCTATTGATTGTGTTTCCAATCATTTGATTAATCATTTAGTCTATATAAAATGTCAGAAATCAGAAAAGATATACATGAAGAAAATCAACAAACGCTCACAGTGGAAAAGAGGGAAACCAGTGAATCTTGCATTTTGCAGATTAAATGACTTGAATGATTAATCAATATCAAAGAATTAATTAATGTCAGTTACCTCTGAACAGGTGATCCTTTCAATCCATCTCTCAGCTCTTCCTCACTGACCTCAAAGCACAGGACATGGACAGCTTCCTCCCTAAATTCATAACATGGGTCACAAGGTAGGTTTTTATAATATATATATATTTTTTTCAGCAAATACATAACTTAGAAACATTAATAAGTGATAGTACATACATAACCAAACATGCATTTCTTTAAATACCTGTTCAATGCAGCATGGATGAAGCTCCTCAGGAGGTGTCGACCAGAGTAGCTTGCAGAATCTAACAATGCAAGTAGACATTACATGACTCTACTGTATGATGTGCTACTGTATATGTTTCAACAACATTTAAAGCATTTACCTTGTATTATGAGAAACCCTCCGGCATCAATGCCTTGCAGTATGTCAGGCAACATTGTACTAAGTTAGGTATATAAGTAGATTGTAGAAGGTCCAGGTAGCTTCTGCTAGTTAGCATGCCTCTGATTCACCACCTACTTAAACGTGAATACCATGTTTTTAAAAAAGCCAATAACTCAGTAATTAACAGCAGAAGAATGACATCCCTCAAAGTTCAGAATGACAAGCGCCTAAAGTCGCAGAAACTCATATTTCACTGATAATAATAAAGCTTTCTCCGCCCTAAACCAAGTCCAACTTGTGTCGCTAGATAGCATGTTTTGGATGTGTGCGATTCAAACACATCATATCCCAGAATTCCCCTCTTACTTTATTGCATTATGGGAAATGTAGTTCAGCAATATTTACAACACTGTGCATGTGTTGGGTGCCCCCTATTTTCCGTTTTTCAAAAGGGACCTTGTGGACAATCATCTCAGTGCTTGAAGACTAATGAAAGGACAACATGCAAAGTGTCTCCTCAGAGCTTATGAGGAACTGAACATATATGATAAGATCAGATAAGATAAGATGAACCTTTATTAATCCCTGGAGGGAAATTCAGGTGTCAAAGCAGCAACATCAGCAAACAGAGTGAAACACAGGAGAGGTAAAGAAGAAATTATAAAACATTAATAGAGATATAAAAGATACAGAGTGAATGGGTGAACATAGTGTGTACAATCCATCAATAAATAAATGTAGTATGTGCAATAAATAAATATAATATGTGCATATGTGCAGTCTATAAAGTGGTATATAGGATGTATAGTGTAAATATATGATGATTGCCCCTAGAGCTACTATGGAAGAGTGCAGTCTTATTATTTATTTATTTATGCATTTCTTTTTTTGTTCCTTTAATTATTTTCTACCCCCTCTTTTATTTTTGTTATTATATTATTATTTTTTATAATTTAAGTTATCTTTCCTATCCAATTGTGCCTTGTATGTTAGAAGTATTGAGTTTAGATTACAATGCCTTAAAGGGACTGTTTGTAAGAATCACAAATGCTTGTTAACAGCGACACCTGTGGCCGTTAAGTCAACGAAAGTCAGCGTCGGCTCACACTTGTGCTTGCTCTAAATAGACATGAACGAGCATCGCTCAAAACAGTGAGGTGACACACGTCAGCTAAAACCACAATATCACTCTATATTTCACCTGCTTGGCAGTAATGTTAGCTGACCAGACGAAGGTCTCTCCATGAATCAATGCTGATCCTAGTGTTCCTACTTTTGAGGCTGAAGCAGGAAGAGAAATGTTATCGGCTCCGACCTGGTGCCAGAGGGAGACACCGGAACCTGGTTGGAGACGATAACGTTTCTCTCTGCGGAGCTCCGTCACTTCACAAGACACGGGAAACCTCTGTTGGTCTGGAGGAGCTGCAGCATTTATTTCTACACAAACGTCCACTGTACATTTACTAGATATTCTCAGAGCTAAACTAACTCTTCTGCAGTGTGTAGTGTGCACGCATGCACGTGAGGTGGAGCGAGAACGAGCGCAGCGTGTGAGTGAAGACAAGCAGGCAGAGGAGCAGAGGAGCAGAGTACAGTAGAGACTCCGGCCCTGGAGACCAAAGCTACGGTCTCCCCTGTGTCCTCCGACCGCGGCCAACACTGTTTTGCAAGACGGGCTTCACTAGATATAACTTTGTGGTTTTGGTGCTTCCGTATAGTTTGTGTTGGAGTCTTGTCTGAACAGCGTAGCCACACGCGAGCGAGCATGGGACATCGACCCGGTAGATTTATACATATAAAAAGTTACAAACAGTCCCTTTAATGTTTGTAAATGAATTGTCTTCAATTAAAAAAAAAGAAAAAAAGAAAAACTACGTTACCCAGCATTCCCCGCGGGAGAAACACTCTGCTTCTGGCAGCCTGAAGAGGGTTTCTGCCGCGCACACGGAGGAGAAGAAGAAGAAGAAGAAGAAGAAGACGGAATAAAGTCAAAACTCTCAGTCCGTTTAGTGTGTGAGCCGACAAGAGAAGAGAGAAAACTTCATGGGAGAAGAAGTTCACATTACGGATCAACATTAAGTAGTTAATCTGAGGAGTTGTGCCATGTTGTAGTGTAGTAGTGAGGGTTATATAAATGTAGTGACGGAGAGAAAGCTTGAAGTGACAGAGGAATTAGTAGTTTCTCTGGCTTTAGAGTAGCGGATCCTCCAGGGAGGGAATATATCACACTTTGGACCCGAGGTGGAGAGTGTATTTTGGGGGTAAAGCTGTGCTCCGGAGCTCCTTCATTTGGAGGCTTGCTGCTGGTGAAGTTCCCCGGCGGTAAGGTGCAGCCACGCCGGGGGGAAAGCACTGCTAGCTCTGCTGCTGCTGCTTCTTCTGGTGTCGTGGATCGAGGCCTGGTCGGTGAGGCGACAATGCTTGACATAATGTCCGAGCACCAAGGTATGTTTACACCAGTATTACTACCAGATTAAACCATTACAAACAACACTCTTCCACGTGTTATCTCATCAAAATCTCTCCTATTTTAGCACACATTAATGCTAGCTAATGCTAACGTTGTCTACCTGTTTGGTTGCGTATGTTGTATTAATAGCACTTCACTTTGCTTCTTGTGCAACTTGTGTTGTTTTTGTCGTCAAAATAGCATGAAAAGTTGTGTTAAAGTGGAATGTTTTGTTACGATCACTTGTGTTATTGCACAGTTTGAGTTAGCATGCTAGTTATTTAGCTTGCAAAGCTATTAGCTAGCTTAGTAGCTAACGTTACCTAACCACCTCCACAGGAATCCCTCTATACTATGACAGCTTTAAGGTGAATTAGACAGTTTATCAGTCACGAAAAACACACTTTGTCTGCATTACAACCTGATTAAACGTTACAGCTTGCTAACACCAAGCTAACATGGCTAATAAGCTAATATTTCAAGAGAGCTAGCATGACTAGCTAGCTGACAAAGTGGCTGCTTGTTAGCACAAGTTAACTCCAATCCAAATGTTTGTCGAGTTTAAATGTTGTTAAATATATCTGTGCATTAAGTAAACTCACTAGTTGAACCCCTGTTTTTCTTGTTATCCTGCAAACGTGTTGTTAGCCTCTAACTGTCAGCTAGCAGGTAGCATCTAGAGACAATACAAACAAGTTTGAAAGCTTGGCAGCCAACACATTGAGCTTTGTTACCATGTCATGCTTTAAGGTAAATTAGACAGCTTGTCGGCCACAAAAAATGTGGTTTGCATTAGTTCAAACCTGATTACAGCTTGCTAACACCAAGCTAACATGGCTAATAAGCTAATATATCAAGAGAGCTAGCATGATTAGCTAGCTGACCTAGTGGCTGCTTGTTAGCACAAGTTAACTCCAATCCAAATGTTTGTCGAGTTTAAATGTTGTTAAATATATCTGTGTATTAAGTAAACTCACTAGTTTTCCTGTTTTCGATGCAAACGTGTTGTTATCTTCTCCTCTAAATGTCAGCTAACTGTTAGCCAGCAGGTAGCATCTAGAGACAATACAAACAAGTTTTAAAGCTTCTCAGCCAACACATTGAGCTTTGTTACCATGTCATGCTCTAAGGTGAATTAGACAGCTTGTCAGCCACGAACAATGTGTTTTGCATTAGTTCAAACCTGATTACAGCTTGCTAACACCAAGCTAACATGGCTAATAAGCCTTCCACTACCGTTTCAAGAAGCATGATTAGCTTGCTGACCCTTGTTAGATACAAGTTAACTCCAATCGACATGTTTGCAACTTGTTAAATATATCTGTGCATTAAGTAAACTCACTAGTGGAAACCCTGTTTTCCTGTTATCTCTGCATAACGTGTTGTTAGCCTCTAAATATCAGCTAACTGCAGCATCTAGAGACAATACAAACAAGTTTTGAGCTTTGTTACCATGGCAGCTTTAAGGTGAATTAGACAGCTTGCCAGCCACAAAAAAATGTGTTTTGCATTAGTTCAAACATGATTAAACCTCACAGCTTGCTAACATGTAGCTAATAAGCCTTCCACTACCACTTCAAGAAGCATGATTAGCCAGCTGACCCTTGTTAGCTACAAGTTAACTCCAATCCATATGTTTATCAAGTTTAAATATTGTTAAATATATCTGTGCATTAAGTAAACTCACTAGTTGAACCCCTGTTTTCCTGTTATCCTGCAAACGTGTTGTTAGCCTCTAACTGTCAGCTAGCAGGTAGCATCTAGAGACAATACAAACAAGTTTTAAAGCTTGGCAGCCAACACATTGAGCCACCTTTTATAAAAGCAACCACTGATATTAACTTTATGAACACTTATTCAATGGTTGATGCTGAAATATCCAGACTTTGCAGTAAAAGTTCAGATGGTGATCAAGTGACACCGGTTGCGGTTGTTGGCAGAAACAGTCAACTAGCCTCTTAACATGTGATGACTGGTTTGTTTATTATCCTCTCAAACTGTTACCAGTAACTCTTAAAGTTTACTTACTTTAGTTTAAACTTTAAACATGCACTATCTGCAACCATCTTGGACTCTTACCATTTATACTTTACAATATACATCCTATATACCACATTATAGACTGCACATATGTACATATTACATTTATTTATTGTACATTGTACACACTATGTTCACCCATTCACTCTGTATCTTTTATATCTCTATTTATTGTTTTTATATTTTTTGTATACCTTTACCTCTCCTGTGTTTCACTCTGTTTGCTGATGTTGCTGCTTTGACACCTGAATTTCCCTCCAGGGATTAATAAAGGTTCATCTTATCTTATCTTAAATAAGCTCAACATACTCCTCACCAATAACCCTGATTTAAGTTATTGACCCTGTGTTAGCAAAGCTAATGCTAGCCTAAGTCCACATGTGTGTCATCATAGCCCTAGGCAACTGGGTAATACTGTGTATAAGCTGTTTTTGTGGAAGTAATAAGCGAATCAAGACTTGTGACTTACAGAATTGTTTTTTTTCTCTTTTCCACTAGATTCACTGTTGACGTGCAAAACGGAACCTTTGGTGAGTACTTTTGTAATGTTGCTTTGAATACCCCTGAGTAATTCATTAAGTAGCTTTTCTTTATATATATATATGTTAGCTTCACTTTTTTAAACAAAAATCCTGTGCTTTCTGTAGCCCCCAGAGAGGAAAAAGAGGACGGTTGAGGACTTCAACAAGTTCTGCAGCTTTGTCCTGGCGTATGCTGGTTACATCCCCAGTCCAAAAGAGGTAAAGCTGCATTCATCACATTAGAAAATGACTGTTATTGGCTGCCTTGCTCAGGTTGTGAAGAAATACCCAAAATGCTTTTTTCTTGTTGTCTTGTAGGAAAGTTCATGGTCCCCAACATCATCCAGCTCTGCACACAGTTCAGGGTTGTCGGCAGACGGAGGCGGCGGAGGCAGCAGCTCCACCGGCAACACTTGGGCAGACGGAAGCTCCGACATCCACACCATCCACACGTTTGTCCGTAAAGCTCGAGCGAACAAGGGCAAAAACATTCGCCGCATGCACTCTGATAGCACTCTACTGGACAAGATGCGCCTTAAAGACTCCCTGTATGAGAGCCAGGCCAGCACTAAAGCCGAGCGCAAGAAGGACAAAAAGCTTAAAAAGCTGTCGCTGGGTTCCGCCATGACGGCGGCGGACAGCGGCAGCAGCGAGGGTGAGAAACGGGCGCGCATCAAACGCAGCAAAAACTCAAAACAGCCAAAGCCCAAGAAGCTCAAAAGTTCGACTGCTCAAAGCGAGACAGACTCTGAGGCGCGGCATACAGAGGTACGAACCGACAGAGAGGAGCTGACGGAGCACGGGGGCTCCACCCCGAGCATGGAGGGCCTGGAGAAGATGCAGCCGGACGAGTCCATGAGGGAAGCAGAGATGAGCTCCAGTGAGGGTGAGACCTGGATCGCAGACGAAGACATCATGGTGGAGTCAGGTATGCTTTTGTCTTCCGAAATATCGCAAATGTATTTGGCTGCATCTAATAAGCAATTTTCAATTCTTGTGTTTTGGCCAATTCTTAATATGACTTTTTTTTTTTTTACCAGCTCTAATATCCTATAACTTTTTTCTCTTTAGGGGACGATTCGTGGGACTTGATCACCTGTTACTGCGGGAAGCCATTCGCGGGACGGCCGATGATCGAGTGCAACCAGTGCGGCATATGGGTGCACTTGTCGTGCGCGAAGATCAAGAAGTCCAACGTTCCGGACATCTTTTACTGCCACAAGTGCAGGGACGTGCGGCGGTCTGGACACAAAAAAGACCCCTAGACACAAAGAGGACGGGAGGGACGAGGAGCACCCACCCTGTTTTTGCTGTCCTCTTTCTTGACACTTGTTTTCTTTGATGCCTACAGCCAAAACAGCCTAAAATTATCACCTGGATGGCAACTGTATTGTCAGTTTGTAGGATTTCTTTTTGACAATCACAACCATTCTTATTTATCCCCTCACGGTTTCTTCTTTTTTTTTTTTTCTTTTTTTTTGTTCCTTACTTCTTTTTTTCTTTGGCTACTGTGAAGAACTGGACAGAAAGCGACAGAGACAGCGGAGAATCATTTATTTGTTACTAATTAATTCCTTCATTAATTGGCTTTATTGTTGTATACTGTGCTGGTTGATGCGCACATGAACTTTTCACACTTATTCTCATATTCACTGTAGGTTCATTTTTTTTTTTTTCTTGAGGATATCGACAAATCAGCGGAAAATTTCCTTTAGTGTCTCTAGCGTTTTCAGTTTGATATCCATTTCCTCTCAAATCAATGCAAGTTTTACAAATTGACAAAATGAATAAGAGATGGAAAATGTCACCCCTTTTTTTTTTTTTTTTTTTTTTTTTTTTTTTTTTTAAGAAGTACGTCATAATGCTAGATGGGCAGCTCATTTTATTTTTCGATCGTATTTTTTGGCAATTTTTGAGTTTGCATTTTTCGTTTAGGTCGTCAGCGATCTCACTCCTCTGGAATAAGTGGTCTTTAAACTAATTGAATATGTCAACATTTAGCATTTTTGAATCTGCAAATTGTGTCTAAATGACTACATTTCAAATTGCACACAGACAATTCTTTCAGCAGTGCACTTTTAAAATCTAAAATACCAAATACCATCCCACCAACGCGCTTCTGGGTGGTATTTTGGGATATGATGACCTCTGGCTGATTTAACTCTGTACTTGGCATGTAGCTGTGTACATTCATGATTAAGCGCTTAATGTTTCTCCCTGTCTTGGCTTGTTAATCAATGCCAACCATTTACCATGAACAACATTTACATTGAAAGCTGTTTAAATTTTGATGTTTTTGTTCCATGTGTGGTTTTAGTTTTTCATGTTAATCTCATCTGATATGAGGGCGTAACGTTGCTGTAAGACGAATGGTTCAGCAGTGCTTTACAATATCAAAGTGGCTCTGAGGCTGAATGGTTGTAAAATATTTGTTTTCATGTTATTTGTTTCTTTCTTAGCTTTCTGAGAAGCGGGATTAGGGATGCGCCCGCATACAGAGAATGGACATAAAGATTGTCTCACATCGAGAACAAAGTTGTAGTGTACAGAAAATAAGTTGGCGCCGCAGTAGGTTGCGGCGTTTTGTTTATGTTGTTTGGTTTTTACCATGTGCTTTTTCTTTTCGTTTGGTTGGTGGGAGAGTCTTGGTAAGTCTCCAGTAGCAGTTGCACTCTCTCTACAACTTCAATTCTGTGTACATATCCTGTTCTTTGACAACTGTACATATGTGAAAGTGAAGAGAGAAAATACCCAAGCAAAATCTATATTTTCTGCAGTCTGATATTGTTTTCTTTAATTGTAGCTTGAAAAATAAAAAGTCTTTGGGAACATAATGGTGGTATTTTGAATCCTTTTTATTGACAGAAACACACAAAAAAAAAGGCATTTGAAACCGTTATTTTGTCATATTTAATTACATGTTTGCACACAGGAGTGTTTGTCATGTTTGCATCTTCCACCACTAGAGGGAGTCGGTCCACAGGCATCTCACTTGTTAGTATGGCAGCGAGTTAATTAATTAATAAAGAATAAATATGGAATATATCGTACAAAGTTCACACATGGATTGGCTCTTTATTCTTCGCGTTCTTCCCAGTAGATGTCAGGTTCATCCTGGAACACAAATGTACAAAAGCTCAGTTTTTCACCTGACAAAAGCAGTGTCTTTAGGAATTAATGCTATAAATCATTGTTATAAGATAATGTCATGGGAAATAAGGCAAGTCATGCAAGTTGAAAATTGTGTTTATGCAAATGATGGGGAAGGAAATAGACATCCAAGTTTCTAGTAGAAATCATAACATTTAACCACTGATATAGATTGATAGTGCTCATTAAAACTGCACCTTACTTGTACAATTACTTTTATATGTTCATTTCTCTCAGCCTCTAGTGTAGTAGCTTTATCAAACAGTTTTCCCACAGTGTTTTTCTCACCTTTCGGTTTCGGAAACTGGACATTTGAAAGCTGCCGATGGAGTCCAGAGGAGCAACTTTCCTCCTGCAGACACAGCAGTCCAAATCACTTCATTTCTTTTCATTTTATAATATACATTCACTCTGTATCACATGTTCCAAAAACAACTTTAAACTTGACACTTTTATTTTATTTAAAAGAACAGAAATCCATCCAACATGTCTTAAAGTTGGATAGTTATGTTTATCAACTCAATGAAGAATGAAGAAATGTCTTCACATTTGTCACTATGAGTCAAATATTTCTGATTCTGTCACATTAATTTAGATCATTGTCGACATAAAACAAGTGAAATGTCGCTTATTTTATGTAAGTTACGTACATTTCTAATTACCCTGGTTTATTCATTAGACACAAGTATGGCTGCAACTAACGATTATTTTCATTGTCGATTAATCGGTTGATTATTTTCTTGATTAATCGATTAGTTAGGTCTATAAAATGTCAGAAAATGGTGAAAAAAAATGTCGATCAGTGTTTCCCAAAGCCCAAAGATGACGTTCTCAAATGTCTTGTTTTGTCCACAACTCAAAGATATTCAGTTTACTGTCATAGAGGAGTAAAGAAACCAGAAAATATTCACATTTAAGAAGCTAGAATCAGAGAATTTTAACTTTTATTTCTTAAAAAATGACTCAAAACAATTATCAAAATAGTTGGGGATTAATTTAATAATTGACAACTAATCAATTAATACGTTAATCATTGCAGCTCTAGACACAAGTCGCATTTTGTAAAGCTTTATTTCTGCATTAATTTCATTATGTGTGTCTACAAAAGTACTTCACACAAGTTTAAAGCCATTCAAACTATGATAGATGGTTTCTCCTCACCTCTTTTCATTGGCTTTACGCTGGTTCTGGTTCTGGTTCTGGTTCTGGCGTTGGAGAGAAAGATGATCTGTTGGGGCGAGGAAAGCCTCTGAATGACGGGGACGGCTGTCCACGTCCCTGTCCATCTCCCCGGCGTCCCCCACAGAGAGGTCTCCCTGGTCTGAGCGATCAGGCAGGTGGGGGAAGAGCTCTTGATCCAACCAACTAAGCTCCTGAGGACAACAATCAGATTATAAAAAGACTTGCGGAGGATTAAATGCTTTGCAGGTGTTTGATTGTCCAAGAGGAGACAAACATGTTGCATGAAAAAGGCTTACCCTTTTGTTTCTGAATCTGCTTGGCAATAAAGCAGAAGACGTCTCCTCAGGCAACATGTAAAGAGCCAGGAAAGGTAGCACACACCTGGAGCAAAGCATCTGAACAGAGTCACATAGTCAGTAACATTAAAACACACAAGCAACTGAATTTTAAAAGAAATGTTCACCTTGAATCTTGTGTTTTCTCTCTACGGAGTTCTGTCCTCAAAGCTGATGATGGTTGCCAGCTCTGCGTCTTCTGAGCTGCTGAGCAGCGTGGAGGGTATTTGTAGCCATGCATCTAGGGTGGGTTTATATTATGGGACTGGCATCACGGGCTGTTTAGGCTAAGTGAGTGTGTATGTGACTTCAGACATGCCAATTACATCTGCCGCCTTGCCGCCCGGCATTGTCATCATTAGTGTCAAACCTCTAAAGCCACTCTTAGGAGATTTTAAGTGCTGACAACATGCCTTGATACACACATATACACACATTTCCCATTTTCCTTGCAGCCGTTATGAGGGAAGATGGGAGCGAGATAAGGTCATTGTTGAGGATGTTGTAGCTGGCTGTTTACAGGCTTGCCTTGCATTACCCCTCAGGCCAGTTTCAACTGGTTTGCTATCGTTTTTTGTCTTTTATATATCCTCTCATGTGAGTTATAGACTCGGAATAACAAACAAAAATGGCATTACAAAATACAATTCCACAAAAAAAAAATATACACAGTGATATTTAATCATTGCCCAAATCTGTCATTTGGATTTGGCAACAAGTTTTGTTGCATTTTGTTTTTTTAAATGTTCCCCTTCTCCCCTATAAAGGAAAAATTAAGTGAACTCATCCTTTGGACTAAATTATCACTTTAACAGTTACTCTGTAACCTTGAAGAAATTATTTTTGGAGGAACGAATTAATCTAAAAAATGTCTAATGAAAAAATAATGACTAATGTCATCCAAAAATATTAGAGCTGAAAGTGGCATATTTAAACAGGTCTACTTAATAACCATTGGTGGACTCAGGGGAGGGGGACAAGGGGGAGGTGGGGGGGGGGGGGGGCACTTTAACTGGAGAAAATGTGATAAAGTACCCTCTAGGGTGCCCTTTTATAGGGAAATTGTGATAAAGTACCCTCTAGGGTGCCCTTCTATAGGGAAATTGTGATAAAGTACCCTCTAGGGTGCCCTTCTATAGGGAAATTGTGATAAAGTACCCTCTAGGGTGCCTCTCCAGTGGTGAAAACGTGATAAAGCGCCTTCTAGGATGCCCTTCTATAGGGAAAATGTGATAAAGTGCCGTGTAGGGTGCCCTTCCATTGGAGAAAATGTGATAAAATGCTTTCTAGGATGCCATTAAATTACGAAAACATGATAAAATACCTTCTAGGATGCCGTGAAATTAAGAAAACATGATAAAGTGACCTCTAGGGTGCCTTTTCAATAGAGAAAACGTTATAAAGTGCCCTTCCAGCAGAGACAACATGATGAAGCACCTTTTTTGGGTGCCGTCCAGTCCACCACTGTTAACAACAATCATAAAAGACATGAAACTAAGGAAAGTAAGCAACTATTTAGCATTTACACTTAATGAATATATAAATGATAAACAGTTAATTAACAGTCAAAACTGAAGAGATGAGTTTATCCAATTCTCGTATGTGCATTAATTCAGTGTGTTTGGGTTTGAAAGAGAAGCACAGAGACAGAGAGATCAGAGATAGTATGAGGACACAATGTGTGTGGTAATCTGGACAACTTGATCACTCTGCTTCGCCCCACTTCACCGGCAGATTGCCACCCAATCCAGACCACACACACCAGCCTCCACCCTCCACCCTCCAGCCGCCTGCCTGCTGCCTCTGTCTCCAGAAAACAAAACAGAGAGGAGACAGTGTAGCAGGGATGGATGGATGGATGGAGAGATTGTCAGAGGATGGGGTGGGGGGCTCCGCTCTGAGAGTGTATGAGCATTCAGACACGTTTTCATTTTTCCTCTTTTCCCGCCCTGCCCTAATTATTTCTATTCTGGGACACTGAGGCCCACCAAACATAGAGCTAGTGCTGATAGATCAGGCGTGTATAAATAAACCGAGGCAAGGCTGGTAGCATGTCAGCTGGGGCAGAGGCCAGATAGGCTGCACTGATTACCTCCATTATCAGGGACAGGCCTCATTAGGAGCCTCTGGCTGGGCGTGTGTGACTGTGTGTTGTATTAGTGAAATACACGACTGAAGATGCAAACTGAAGGAGAAGCCTTCAAAATGGGAACATTTTGTTGTCCCTTACTTCTGTGAGAGGTTACGATTAGGATGTGGATTAGGTAAGGTAAAGGTTAAAGTTCAGTTAACTGGATGCCAGGACAATTTAGCACAAGTTTACTCAGATTAATTTCAGGTGTCTTCAAGTTATATACAGTATTTGATTGAACTCAAATCTGTGCTATATGTACATAAACATTGAACTTAGTGCAATAAAGATATGTAATCAGCATAATTTAAAATATTCTTGACTGTAGTTAAAGGGAACGTTTCGGGAAATGCACTTATTCGCTTTCTTGCCGAGAGTTAGATGAGAAGATTGAAACCACTTCCATGTCTGTAGGATGAATATGAAGCTACATCCAGCATTTAGTGTACAAACATGAGAGATATTGATTTTTTTTCATCTAACTCTAAGCAAGAAAGGGAATTGGCAGTGTCAAACTATTTCTTAAACTGCACTTGAATAAACTTTCTAAGTTCTAATATATATTTTTTTGTACTTAGTAGGCTACACACTAGGGATACCAAACCATAAAAAAAGGAACCGTTCAATGACGTACAAACCGAACCGTGGGCTTGTGGAATCGTTGCACCGCTAGTATAGACATACTAGAAATATAACTACATGTACTTCATGTATACACAAAGTATATGGTTAAAAGGTAACCATTAGTACAAAAAATAGTACTTAAACACAAGGTAATGGTGTCTCAAAAGTTAGTTAAGAGAATTAAGAGTAAACAAGTAAATGATATTACTATATATTGAGCCCTCCCCCCCTTTTTTTATTTTCTATTACCTTATTTGTGTATTTAATTTATTATTACTCTCTTATTTTTGTATTATTATTGTTTCTTTTGTGTTTTTTTATTTTTTTAATTCTATTCTTTCTTTTTATTATTATTATTATTATTATTATTAGTTATTTTCTTAATATTATTTCAATTTTGAATGTTGAAGTTGTCTTCTTTTGTGTACTTAATGAGTTTGTCTATAAGCTCAACTGCTTAAAAAGTTGGTTAATAAACTATTGTAATTACGAACTGTAAATTGCATTTATGAAAACAACCACGAAAAAAGGGAAAAAATAAAGTATAAAAAAACCCAAAATAAAAACAAGCTAAAAATAAAAGCTAGGATAGAAGCTTAAATAGAATATAACACACAAGAGTAAAAGCTCTAGTGCAGTATATAAGATCATTATCTGGTTTAATAAAAGGCAGCAGCAAACAGGAAAGTTGTAAGCTTTGATTTAAAAGCACTCAGAGTTGGAGCTGGTCCTGCAGGTTTCTGGGAGCTTGTTCCAGATATTTGGTGCATAAAAACTGAACGCTGCTTTTCCATGTTTAGTTGTGACTCAGAGGACACTAAGCAGACCTGATCCAGATGACCTGAGAGGTCTGGATGGTTCAGAACATAACCCTAAAATCATTTAGTGCTTTGTTAACCAGCAGCAGTATTTTGAAATCAGTTCTCTGAGAGACAGGGAGCCGGTGTAGAGACCTCAGAACTGGACCGATATGATCCACTTTCTTGGTCTTAGAGAGGTCTCTAGCAGCAGGGGTCTGAATCAGCTGCAGCTGTCTGATCCATTCTTTAGGAAGACCAGTAAAGTCGCCGTTACAGTAGTCAAGTTGGCTGAAGATAAATGCATGGACTAAATTCAATGAGATGTTTTTGTCAAACTTAAAAGTGAACCAACACTGACCAAAGAGCACATTCATGCTTTAAAAAGGTGCACCTCTGTTCTCCTCTCTCCACAGCATCGTCATGACCATATCTTCCACTCTGCTGGCGCTGGTGCTGATGCCGCTGTGTCTGTGGATCTACAGCCGGGCCTGGATCAACACACCTGTGGTCAACCTCATGCCCTTCGGGGCCATCATCCTGACCCTGTGCAGCACTCTCATCCCCATTGGTTTAGGAGTTATGCTGAGGTACCGCTACACGCGTGTGGCTGACATCGTTTTAAAGGTAATTTAAGAGCAGTTTCTTAAAGTTACTTTTTAGTTAGATATTTTAATTCTATTGCATTTCGACCCTGAGTACTTTAGGTTAAGGTGCACCTTTGTGACAAAAGCGCACTGCGTAATTTTCCTTGGCTGTCACGAGTAGAGGGGGATGCTGACCGCAGGAACAGTGACATCAGTAACAGTGACATCACAAACACTTTTTCCGGAAGAGCTCCTCCCTCCCATTTCAGATAAAAGCCACACATGAGGGAGGGCGACATGAGTTACAGCAGACTGCATCAAGGCATCTCTGCTGCCCAACATTACAGACTCCCTCCACGTCTTTATAAAAAGTCAAGACAATTTCAATTATATGACTCACAATCCCTAGTGTCATAAAAAGTCAGGAAGCATTTTAAAAACGTCATAGTATAGTATATGATGAAAACAGTCATGAAAAATCATACTATATCATAAAAGTAAAAAAAAAAAAAAAAAATAGTATAGTATGTTTAAAAAAGGCATTAAAAAGTCATACTATAATATGTCGAAAAAGACATGAAAAGTCATATTATAGTATGTTGAAAATATAAATAAAATGTCATAGTATAGCATATCGAAAAAAGTCTTAATATAGTATGTTGAAAAAGTTTTTAAGTCATGGCGGTATGTTTTTTTTTTTAATTTTCAACATTCTATACTATGACCTTTAATGACTTTTTTGACACTTTATTTTTTACTTTTTTGGATGTACTATACTATGGCCTTTTTTTTTTTAAAAAAAACACACTATACTATCTGTGTGTTCAAATACCCATACTGACATACTATTTAGTATGCCAGAGAAATAATTAGTATGTCCCATTACATAGATGGTCAAATGCAATCTATATAAGATTGCATTTCTACTATACTATGATGTTTTTTTATGAACATTTTCAACATACTATACTATGACGGTTTTTTTCCATGAAGATTTTTTACTTTCTATACTATAACGTTTTTTTTCCATGAAATCTTTCGCCATACTTTACTAAGACGTTTTTCCATCAATTTTCGACATATTATACTATGACTTTTTTTCACGAAATTTTAGGACATACAATGTGACTTTTTCACGAAAATATTCAACATACACTAGTATGACTTTTTTTCATGAACATTTTTGACGTACTATACTATGACGTTTTTTTTCCATGAAATCTTTTGACATAATATACCATTACTTTTTTTTATGAAAACTTTCGACAAACTATACTGTTAAGTTTTTTCGATGAAATCTTTCGGCATACAATACTATGACTTTTTTTCCTACAAATTTTTGACGTACTATACTATGACGTTTTTTCCATGAAATATTTCAACATACTATACTATATCTTTTTTCACGAATTTTTTCGACATACAATACTATGATGTTTCTTTCCATGAAATCTTTCGACATAATATACTACGACTTTTTTTAAAGAATTTTCGACATACAATACTACGACGTTTTTTTTCCATGAAATCTTTCAACATACTATACTATGACATTTTTTTTCCATGAAATTTTTTGACATGCTATACTATGAAACTTTTTTTCCATGAGATTTTTCAACATACTATACTATGACTTTTATTCATGAAAATCTTCGACATACTATACTATGACTTTTTTTCCATGAAATCTTATGACATACTATACTATGATGTTTTTCTATCAATTTTCGACTTTTTTTCATCAATTTTCGACATACCATACTATGATGTTTTTTTTCATGAAAATTTTACGACATACAATACTATATTTTTTTTCCATCAATTTTCGACATACTATACTATGACGCTTTTTTCCATGAATTTTTTTGACATACTATACTATGACTTTTTTTAAAGAAAATATTCAACATACTATACTGTGACTTTTTTCGATGAAATCTTTTGACATACAATACTATGACTTTTTTTAAAGAATTTTCGACATACTATGACGTTTTTTTAATGAAATCTTTCGACATACAATACTACGATGTTTTTCCCATCTAAATTTTCGACATACAATACTATGACTTTTTTTCATGAAAATTTTTGACGTACTATACTATAACATTTTTTTTCCATGACATTTTTCGACATTATATACTATGACTTTTATTCATGAAAACTTTGGACATATTATACTATGACTTTTTTTTCCATGAAATATTTCAACATACTATACTATAATGTTTTTCTATCAATTTTCGACATGCTATACTATGATGTATTTTTCCATGAAATTTTTCAACATACTATACTATGACTTTTTTTCATCAAAATTTGACATACTATACCATGAAGTTTTTTTTCACAATTTTTTGACATACTATACTATGAATTTTTTTTAAGAATTTTTGACATACTATTCTATGACATTTTCTTTCCATGAAATCTTTCGACATAATATACTATGATGTTTTTTCTATAAAAACTTTCAACATGCTACACTATGACTTTTTTTCATCAAAATTTTCAACATAATACACTATGAAGTTTTTTTCCATGAAATTGTTTGACATACTATACTATGACGTTTTTTTTCGATGAAATCTTTCGACATACAATACTATGACTTTTTTTAAAGAATTTTCAACATACTATACTATAAGTTTTTCCATGAAATTTTCGACATACAATGACTTTTTTTCCATGAACATTTTAAGACATACTATACTATGACTTTTTTTCCAGGAAATCTTCCAACATAATATACTATGATGTTTTTTCTATAAAAACTTTCGACATGCTATACTATGACTTTATCCTTAAAGACCGTTCAGATAAGGAAAACTAAAACAACTAACTGGGTATAAGTACAGTAGAGGAACCTCAGGAGGAATTCCTCCTCCAGAATTACAGAGAAGGTTCCCTCCAGTAGAAAATAGCTGGTGTCTGAACAGAAAATCCCCCTCATCCTGAACTACTGTGTCCTTCCAGGTCTCCCTGTGGTCTCTGCTGATCACCCTCATACTGCTGTTCATCCTGACTGGAGCGATGCTGGGACCGGAGCTGCTGTCCACCATCCCGCCCTCCGTCTATGTGGTAGCTATCCTGATGCCTCTATGCGGCTACGCTGCAGGTTATGGCCTGGCCGTGCTCTTTGACCTGCCGCCCAGCAGCCGCCGGTCGGTCTCCCTGGAGACGGGATGCCAGAACGTGCAGCTGTGCACGGCCATCCTGAAGCTGGCCTTCCCCCCTCAGCTGATGGGAGGGATGTACATGTTCCCTCTGCTCTACGCTCTCTTCCAAGCGGCCGAGGCCGGCATTTTCATCCTGGCCTACAGGATGTACAGGAAGAAGGTCCTGCACAAACCAGACCCCATGCGGGACGGCGAGGACACGGATATAACATATCAAAGGTTTCAGGATGATGAGGACATGGACTCGTCTTATGGTGCCGTGACAGTGAGCAACCCAAACACCATCATGTTGGACCCCTGTCCTCCTGATCCAACTCCTGTCTAACGTGCAATATGTTTAAAATCACTTCCCCACTACGGATGTAAGGGAGCAGAATAAGACCCGCAAGTGGATTCACCATTTAAATTCATAAAGAAAAACCTGGAAAACTAGGAGACGATGCAGGAAAACCTAGAAAGTTTATCACTGACCTGACTGCTGGAGAAAGGTGCTTCATGTCTTCAGCTTCATCCATTCAGTTTGATGATCCATGTCTAATATGGGATAAGAAAACATCATGTTTTAGAACATTGTTCAGCTAATCTGTGAAAGAAACAATCATAGCATTTAGTTTCATTAATGAACAGTTGTAAACCTGTGTGTGTGTAAGAGAGAGAGACTAAAACATCTGATAAACATATCGGTTATTCATCGCAGTGCCAAACCAGTATCTGTGCTCCATAGACTGGAAAGTCTGAACAAGATGTTCAATATGTGTAAGCTTGTCACGAAAGATAGAACCATACTTGCCAACGCTCCTGATTTTCCCAGGAGACTCCTGTTTTTCCATCGCCCTCTCCCAGTTTTACAATTCTCTCGTATTTCTCCCAATTTATGGCAAATTTTCATACTTTTTTCCTTTTCGTTATCTTAGCCTGTTTCTGGAACTGCACAGTGTGTATAATCCCGACTGTTTCCACCCGGACGACAATAGAGCTACACTAACTGTCATTTCCCGGCAGAAGAGAGCAGTCTATGCTCACGACACAGCGCAGTTTAAGCTGCACTCGCCACAGCATGCAGAGCCCAAAGTTGGACTTTGCTAAACGCAGCAAAAAGCCGCCATGGCGCGGCGAAAGCCTTGGAAATAATGTGTTTCAGAAAAGAGTGGTGGCGCTGTGTCTAGAAGGTCCTTCAGTGAGTGAGAGAAGGAGAGAGACAGAGAGAACTAAGAGAAAGAAATACTCAAGCAGGATTAAAAATAAATAAAAACTGATGAATATTAGTTTACGCCAGAGATTCTCACGCCAAGTTCACACCAGAGGGGCGAATTAATCAGTTGTCTTTCCTGGGAGTTAAAGGAAAAATCAATAGTTTTAACATAAAAAAGTGTTGCAGTGTTTTTATTATTTTGTTATTTTCACTCTTTAAAAGTCACCAGAATGCAGGAAACACAAACCCCCGGACCTCCCCCTATGGTTTTGAAAGTCTCCCTTTAAGGTCTTAAGGTTGGCATGCATGCTGATTCACTTCCACATTAATTGCTGTCATTCATCAAGAAAAAAACTGGAAAACGGGGAGACTATTAGGGATGCACCGATACCGCTATCAGGTTGATACTGACTCAAATAGCTGGATCAGGTATTGGTGTCAATGGGGCAGATCTATTCAATTCAATTCTATTTGAATACAATATAAATGATATACTGGAATTTTTAAGTTTTGACCAGATGTTGCTGCATTAAAATGGTTTACAACTGTAGCCTAAGTCATGTTAGTTTTGAAGATTTTTTAACCAAGTTGCAGGCGTACGATTTATTATTTTAATACAATTCAGTAAAATTTGATTTACATATTTGTTACAAGTTTTACAAACTTAGGAAAGCGATGTTTAAGTCGGGCCTGATCCAGCCACGTCCACACAGTGAGGCATGCAGCTTATTAATTAAACACCGGTATTGGATCGGTACTCAGTATCGGACGATACCTAAAGCTGAGGTATCGCTATCGGGACTGAGACAGTCGGATCGGTGCATTCCTAGAGACAATGCAGGGAAACCCAGAGTGTTCATATTACTGACCCGACAGCTGGAGAAAGGTGCTTCATGTCTTCAGCTTCAGTTTGATGATCCATGTCTAATATGGGATGAGAATAAACATGTTTTAGAACATTGTTCAGCAAATCTGTGAAAGAAACAATCATTAAATCAGCATTTAGTTTCATCAATGATCAGCTATGAAACAGTTTGTAACATTTCAGTTATTCATCGCAGTGCCAAACCAGAATCTGTGCTCCATAAGACAGAAACAATATGTACAATATGTGTATATTATAAACAACTGTATCAATAAATTAAAATGTGTATAGAAATATAAGTAAAAGCTGCAAACCTCCACCATGTGTCTGTTTGTCTTTTGGAGAAAAGGAAGTGGGTCCAGAAGCACAGCTGATCACAAATCAGGCCTGATGGAGAGCTCAGGTCATCTCAGTCTACTTAAACAGCTTCACCTCCCGACATGAGGTCGGTTGACGAGAAAAAAAGTTGTAATATTCTGAGAATAAAGTCATAAATTTAAGAAAAAAAGTCCTAATATTATGAGAATAAAGTCATAAATTTAAGAGAAAAAAAGTCATAATATTATGAGAATAAAGTCATAAATTTAAGAGAAAAAAAGTCGTAATATGAGAATTAAGTCATACATTTGAGAGAAAAAAAGTCATAATATTATGAGAATAAAGTCATAAATTTAAGAGAAAAAAAGTCATAATATGAGAATAAAGTCATAAATTTTAAAAGAAAAAAGTCATAATATTATGAGAATAAAGTCATAATATCACGAGAATAAAGCCAGATGTTTAAGAGAAAAAAAGTTGTAATATGAGAATAAAGTCATATATTTAAGAGAAAAAAGTTGTAATATGAGAATAATATCATAAATTTAAGTGAAAAAGTCGTAATATGAGAATAAAGTCATAAATTTAAGACAAAAAAGTCATAATATGAGAATAAAGTCATAATATTACGAGAATAAAGTCATAAATTTAAGAGAAAAAAAGTCATAATATGAGAATAAAGTCAGATGTTTAAGATAAAAAAAGTTGTAATATGAGAATAAAGTCAGAAGTTTAAGATAAAAAAGTTGTAATATTAGAGAATAAAGTCATAAGTTGAGAGAAAAAAGTTGGAATATGAGAATAAAGTTTAAGAGAAAAAAAGTCATAATATTATGAGAATGAAGTCATAAATTTAAGTCTAAAAAAGTCGTAATATTATGAGAATAAAGACATAAATTTAAGAAAAAAAAGTCAAAATATTATGAGAATAAAGTCATAAATTTAAGAGAAAAAAAGTCGTAATATTATGAGAATAAAGTCAAACAAATTAAATGTGTATAGAAATATAAGTAAAAGCTACAAACCTTCTCCACCACGTGTCTGTTGTCTTATTGGAGAGAGGAAGTGTCTCCAGACTCACAGCTGACAGTAATCACCCTGATGGAGAGCTCAAGGTCATCTCAAGGCCATCTCAGTCTACTTAAACAGCTTCACCTCCAGACATCAGGTCGGTTGAACAAAATGGCATCGTATGGAGACGAGCCAGTCGACAACTACTTCTACTCATCATCTTACAACAACAACCCGTACCTGGGCAGGTATCATCCGCAGCGAGCTAAAGAGTGGAGGTACAAGAGTTACCTGTCTCACTATGGAGACTCATCCTCTTCGGACGCGTTCAACAACCAGCAGCGAGCTCAGCTGAAATCCATCTTATCCCAGATCAACCCCAAACTCACCCCGAGGCTCCGGAGGGCCAACACCCGGGACGTGGCGGTGCAGGTGAACCCGAGGAGAGACGCTGAGGTCCAGTGCTCCATCGGGACCAGGACCCTGCTGGCCTGGAAGAGGGATGGACGACGCAGGAGAAAGCAGGAGTCCAACAACATCTCCTCCAACATCTCCATCTCCAAGTCTGCAGGTGGTGCAGCAGTGCGTTATCCTCGCACACTGGCTGTGTATTCACCCATCGCCTACAGGAGCGTCACTTCCTTCATAACATCAACGTAAGTGACATTAAACTCTACAAACTGTCTCCTGTAGTAGAGGATTAATAGCAGAAGAAAAAGATAAAATATTTAAGACTTTAGCTGATAATTGACTTTTTTTTTCTCTTAAACTTATGACTTTATTCTTATAATATTTGACTTTATTCTCATAATATTATGACTTTATTCTCATAATATTTTGACTTTATTCTCATAATATTTGAGTTTATTCTCATAATATTATGACTTTATTCTCATAATATTTGAGTTTATTCTCATAATATTATGACTTTATTCTCATAATATTTTGACTTTATTCTCATAATATTATGAGTTTTTTCTCTCAACTTCTGACTTTATTCTCATAATATTATGACTTTTTTTTTCTCTCAACTGCTGACTTTATTCTCATAATATTTTGACTTTATTCTCATAATATTCTGACTTTTTCTCTCAACTTTATTCTCATAATATTACAACTTGCACCCTGACCTTCCTGGTGGAAGAAGTACTCAGATCTTTTACTTCAGTAAAAGTAGTAATACCATAGTGCAGAAATACTGTTACAAGTAATAATCCTGCATGCAAAATCTTACTTAAAGGGACTATTTGTAACTTTCAGAATGTCTTGTTAACAGCTTCACCTGGGGCTGTTAAGTCAACGAAAGTCAGCGTCCTGTTGCTCGCGCTTGTGCTCGCTCTACATAGACGTGAACGAGCATCGCTCAAAACAGTGATGCGACACACGTCGGCTAAAATCACAATATCACTCTATATTTCAGCTGCTTGGCAGTAATGTTAGCTGATCAGACCAAGTTCTCTCCATGAATTAATGCTGATCCTAGTGTTGGCTTTTCCTGCTTCAGCCTCCCGACCGCGGCCGGAGGGAACGGGGGAGACACCGGAGTTTTGGTCGGAGACGATAACGTTTCTCTCTGCGGAGCCCCATCACTTCACAAGACACAGGAAACCTCTGTTGGTCTGGAGGAGCTGCAGTATTTATTTCTGCACAAAAGTCCACTGTACATTCACTAGATATTCTCAGAGCTAAACTAACTCTTCTGCAGTGTGGAGTGAGCGCACGTTCACGTGTAGAGGTGGAGCGAGACAGCGAGAACGCACGTGTTGTGTGAGTGAAGGCAAGCGGGTAGAGGAGCGGTCTGAACAGTGTAGCCACACGCAAGCGCGCATGGGATCCTGACCCGGTAGATTTATATGTGTAAAAAGTTACAAACAGCCCCTTTAAGACTTTAGCTGAGAATTGCTGTTGCACCCTGACCTTCCTGGTGGAAGAAGTACTCAGATATTTTACTTCAGTAAAAGTAGTAATACCATAGTGCAGAAATACTGTTACAAGTATTAATTCTGCATGCAAAATCTTACTTAAGGAAAAGTACACAAGTATTAGCATACAAATGTACTTAAAATACCAAAGGTAAAAGTACTCATGATGCCGAAAGGCCTATTTCAGAATATTTGTTTTGATTATAATTATTGATGCATTCTCAAAGTTAACGCATATTCGTTTTAATGCCATTCATTTCTTTAACGCAACTGGCTATTTTTAGGTTGTAGCGGGATTTCCAATAATAAATATACACATACATTTGCATAAAGCAGCATATTTGTCCACTCCCACTCCCATGTAAGAGTATTAAATACTTGACAAATCTCCCTTTAAGGTACATTTTGAACAGATAAAAAATGTGCAATTAATTGCGATTATATATTTTAATGAATTGACAGCCTTTAATAATATTTAATTTACATTTGTTTTATCTTTTGTAAGGTGTCCTTTGGTGGATGAAAACAACAACGACAACAGCAGCAGTCGGGAGGCCTCCTGCGGTGAGGCGCACACCAGTGACCCGCCCGGTGACCCGCCGGAGAAGAGCGCAGACATCCAGGCCGGTGAGGATGGAAAGAGTGCAAAGGTCCCAGACAAACGCAACGTGCCCAAAACCGAACAGGTGGAAAAGAGCGAGGATACGCTGATGACATCAGAGGGGTCAAAGGGCAAAGCGCGCGTCCGGTTCCAGGTAAGTTAAGCTTGGGGCAAACATACAACGCCAGGAGTGCATGGCGGCTGCGTGGCGTGGTAGCTGCTTGATACACGCGTTGGGCGTTCACACCAGCTGCGTGTCTGCTGCGTTTCTGCTGCTGCTGTCAGCCCTTTCTTTCTACATAGTTTGCCTTTTAATGGCCATTTAACTTCATGATAAATGTGATTTATATTTATTTTAGACCGAGAAAGGTTCAGAAACGTGTGGTAATTAGTATATAATAGTAATAATCTACAATTAAAACTCCGTACTATATTCATTCATGGAGCTCTCCAAGTCACTGCATGTTCTAGAACACTGTCTGGCACATATTTCAGAATAAAAGCCTCGTGTTAACAAATGAAGGAATTGTGTCCAAAAAAAATGCTTGAGGGCTTTCATTTCAAAATGAAAGCAGGAAGTGTTGATTTAAAAATAAGTTTTTACTTTTTTTCATCTCCGTAACATATTCTACAGATAGACCTCGAAACTGTAGTAAAGTCTTGCTGGTATGAAGTCAATATACAGTCACTAGATCACCTTCACTGTCTGTGACATATTCTACAGATGTCTAGACATAAACTGTATTAATGTAGCTAATATGTCAATATACTGTCAATAAATCACTTTCAATGTCTGTTGTTGCTGTGAGATGCAGCTGAGACGCACGCAGCTCACGTCAAAAATAGGTGACACAGCTGAGACGGGCATCTCACGCGCGTGAGACGTGAGTCTCATGCGGGCAGTGTGGCTGCTCTAACCTGTTAACAGGGACGCTGAAATAAAAAACAACACGCCACGCAGCCGCCACGCGCTCCTGACGTTATAAGTGTGTCCACGTTGTAATATCTCGTGCGCAGGGGTGTCCCTATGACTTCAAGGTGGAGGAGCCCATTTGATGCTCATTTACACCCTTCAGTTTATCATGTTTTAATAAATTTGTTTTATTTCAAATAAAACAAATAGTAACATGGCCAATTTTCATAATCTTCACTTGCTGAAATATTATTTAAAAAAATGAAAATAAAGATAAAACATAAACGCAGCAAACCACATAATAACTAACCAGATATGGGTTATTATCTTCTCTAGCAAATCATGTAGGGTAAAAAATTCAAATGGAAATTGCATCTTAAAAGAGAGCTCATGATGTTCCTACAATACTATATTATATTATATGATAACTTCGTTACTTTCTTTAGATGTCTGTCTTCAGGGCTCCTGAAGCTGTCACAGTGAATAATGACACAATTTAAGGAGGAATTATGGAGAATTTACTGGGATGTGGACGACGGTCTCCTGATTCAGATATAGAAAGCTTCAAATAAGTAAATCTAATTTAGGACTTAAAATCACATCATTCACTAATTCAAGTGCCAACTCCACAATGAGTCACCTGATTAAAAATAAACTCCAGTCTTGATGCTTTGGATTACATCTGCAATTTTGAGGCTACATGTCATCAGGTTCATGTTGATGATCAGCCAAATGTCTCAACATCTGGATATTATCTGCAAAGCTTTTTGGTGTGAGAGCTGTGAACAGATACACTGACTTGTCATTTTGTCCATCAGTTTCTGGAGCAGAAGTACGGATATTATCACTGCAGAGAATGCAATCTGCGGTGGGAGAGTGCCTATGTTTGGTGCGTTCAGGGCACCAGCAAGGTGAGTGTTTTTCTATGTGTAAGGCAACACAAATTTCAGTCCAGTAGTCTGCCAATGACTGCACTAAATCAGGGGTCAGCACTGTGAAGAGAGATTTCATCTGAAGCCAGATGAAACTGACTTTTACAGAGATTTCATCTATAAAGAAACTAGTGTCCACTACTTTAGTACGTAATAATCTCTAGTTTACGTAATAATCTCTAGTTTTCTGTAAGTGTGTGGTCTATAGAGTGCTGCAGGAATGAGTCCTAAAACCCAGAAATGAGTCCACATTTTAGCACTTCCGGTTCCCTCTTCTGGAAGTCAATGGGTTTTTGGTTAGATGCCTGAAATAAGGTTTGTGGTTAAAACACAAGTTGAAGAAATTTTAACGTTTTACGATATAAAATAAAGTTTGTTTGCCACAAAGTTTATTTTCTGTAATAATCCAAAACCCAACGGAACAATCCCATTGGCTTTTTTGTTGAGGGAACCAGAGTGATGCTAACTTCCTGGTTGGCCTACAAAAATATCCCTGCTGCTCTGTATTGATGGCCAAAATTAACATAATTTGAATGGCGTAACATGTCAAAGCTACAGTATGAGACCTCTGCCCCCTAATTTGAATACTGTTTTCCAGGTTTACTTCAAACAGTACTGCAGGAAATGCCAAAAGGACTTCAACCCGTACCGTGTTGAGGACATCACATGTCACGTAAGCCCTTCTTCTTAACTTGCTCTGTAAATTTAAAATGTCCCACATGCCACAACTAAACCAACTCCCTCTTTGCTTCCCCCCAGACTTGCAACAAAGCACGCTGTTCCTGTGCGATAACACAACGCCACGTCGACCCCAAGCGGCCCCACAGACAGGACTTGTGCGGCAGATGCAAAGGCAAGCGGCTCTCCTGCGAAAGCACTTTCAGCTTCAAGTACATCATCTAGGAGAACATCTGGAGCTGAACTTTGCAAACACATCTGTACTGTACATGTGTCCTGTGGGTGGGGGTTGCACCTTCAACCCAGCGCCACTATATTTGCAGATGCAATGATGGCAATTTTTGGATGCAAAACCTTAGATTTGATGTTTCAAAACTTTATTTCATGCCTGTTTTGTGTTGATGAAATTAATGGTAAGCACCACACAGTTTACGATGTAATAAATGGCTACCTTGCACTTTGTGTTGAAGCATTATTTTCACTCAAACCACTGAGGTCTTTGAGGGAAGGCAACTAAAATATCAACGCTTCAAGTGACATTAAACTCTACAACTGTCTCCCGTAGTTGAGGATTAATAGCCGAAGAAAAAGATACATATTTAAGACTTTAGCTGAGAACTGCTGCACCCTGACCTTCCTGGTGGAAGAAGTACTCAGATCTTTTACTTCAGTAAAAGTAGTAATACAATAGTGCAGAAATACTGTTACAAGTAATAATCCTGCATTCAAAATCTTACTTAAGTTAAAGTACACAAGTATTAGCATCAAAATGTACTTAAAATACCAAAAGTACTCATGATGCCGAAAGGCCCATTTCAGAATTTTTCTGATTATAATTATTGATCAAAGTTAATGCAAATTTGTTTTCATGCCAGTAACTTATACATACATTTGCATAAAGCAGCTTATTAGCCCACTCCCATGTTGATAAAAGTATTAAATACTTGACAAATCTCCCTTTAAGGTTAATTTTGAACAGATAAAAAATGTGCGATTAATTACGATTCATTTTGGACAACCGTGCTATTAATCAAGATTCTATATTTGATTGACAGCCAAAAATAATATTTAATCTATATTTATTTTATCTTTGTAAGGTGTCCTTGGGTGTCTTGAAAGGCTCCACCAAATAAATTTATCTATATATATATATTAATATATAAATTAATATATATATTAATATATGTATATATATATTAATATATATATGTTAATATACAATATGAATACATTATATATATGAATATATTTTCAAATTATATATATATTATATAAATAAATTACATATATATAAATATATTTTAAAAGTATATATATATATAAATTAATTAAATATATTATATAAATAAATTACATATACATAAGTATATTTTAAAATTATATTCATATTATATGAATAAATTCTATATATAAATCTGCAAAGAAACTAAATGTCAAATAAATGTAGTGGAGTAAAAAGTACAATATTTCTCTCTGAGATGTAGCGGAGTAGAAGTATAAAATAGTATAAAACGGAAATACTCCAAGTAAAGTACAAGTATCTAAAAATTGTACTTAAGTACAGTACTTGAGTAAATGTACTTAGTTACATTCAACCACTGATGTTATGTGAATACTACATGAGCTCCATGTTTGTGTGCATTAACAGGGTCTTATTATACTGCTAGTGTTGCTCTAAATACTCTCAAACCTTCTATAAGAAAGCAGTTGTTTGAAAATGACTTAAAGCCGAGCTCGTACTGTATGATTAGGTTTTTATTTATCCAGAGAGAAGGCTGGTATGTGAGTGAACAAGAAAAGAAAAATGTATAATGCACCTCTACATTAAAACATCCTTCCAGGTAAATAATATATTCATTAAATAATTAAGAACAGCATTCAAAATGTACCAGACAAGCAGGAAAAAAAAAAAAAAAAAAGCTCTCTGAGGAATGAGTACAGTGACGTGTTACAATGTGCCATGACAAAGATGTCCAGAAAGATACCGGGTTAAATGTCCTGCACTCACAGCAGCAAAGTAGGGGCCGTTATCAAAGCATAGCGCGGCTTCAACGACGAACATTTCCCTCCCTTGGAAAACGGGAACAAAATGTGTGCGGAGAGATGAGAGCGCTGCTTTGCAACGTGATCAACCTACATGGACAAAAAAAAAAAAAAAAACAAACCTTAGTCCTCCCCTTCATGAGGTTTTAAGCAGAGCCGTGCTAACAGAAAGATCACAGTGGAGAGAAGGAATGCATATGACTTGGCTGGATTGGCGTGGTCCCGACAGGAGGCGGAGGCTACATTAGATCTCCCTCGCCATCACCATCACCATGGTGGCTAGTCCCAAATGAGCCCCGACCCCCGTCTGCAAGACCACGACCAACAACCAAGGCAGCCTTTGGGTAAATTTGTGATTAGATGACGAAGGCGGAGCGGATCATTAATGACTCAAATCTCTCATCACATTAGCTTTATACATACATCCTACTCGGATGAACAGTGCATTACACAAAAAGTACAAGGGGAAAAATACTGGTTTTACACTATACATTTTCTAAAATATATACAGAGTAAAATAAGTTATGTTTTCCATAATGAGTTGTAGCCAGTCTGCACTTAAGTGTGCAATTATATGCATTTGTGTGTGAGCGTATACCAGAATATCCAATATATAATCACACAGTCGAGAGTCTCTAAAGGCAGCTACTTATTTGGTTAAAGAGTGAGTTTTGCGTGAAGACCTGTTGAAGGGGACTCTCCTCTCAAAGCAGATCAATAAACAGATATATTTCTCTTTTTACACTCCCTGAAGTCTCCCACAGGGCTACAATTACATGTTAAATATCCTAACATTTACAACCTAGGATGTTAGCTCTAATAAAAAATACATTTCTCAAAAAAATATTCTTGCAGTGCTTTTCTCTTTCAAGCATGCTTTTGAAAACTTTTTAAACAAGATTTTTTTTCTCTGTGTTTTGCTTTATGAATCTTTGACGGTGTGTCCTCACACATACGACACCTCCTCTGGACCGTCTCACATGCTTCAACACCATCTTACAACCCCGGCCTTTCCCCTCAGTGGGGAGGCCGCCGGGCGGTGCGATGGGCCCATCAGGTCAGATCCAGCAAAAAAAAATAAAGTAAAAAGAAAAAGTTATCATCCCACTGCGTCCTCTCTTATTCTCTCCCAGGCACACCACCACACCACTTATTGCAACTGAATTTTGCAAGTTGGCTTAGTCTGGGAAAAAGATGTTAGCTTGAAGCATTCATACATGTAATAATATATATTAAGAGTCACAGTTATTCCCACGCATCCTTTAGCCCTTTATAGGTGGAGTCTGTCGTCCTCCTCTGAAGTCCCTCGCTGTCTACCCTCTCTCTACAGCTGAGGTGAGGTCTGTGTAGAGCAGGGGAGGGGTATATATATATATATATATATATGTATATATATGTGTCCAGTCTAGTCCAGGCTTGCAGCCTGCAGTACCACAGCTTCACAGTCCAGTGCTGACCATGGTGGCGAGGGGCTGGCAGGCCTGCGCCTGACTCAGAGCCTCGCGGATCTGCAGGTTGAGCTCCATGAGGCGGGTGCTGGCCTGAGACAGGTCCCTGCTGGGGCCCACCACTGCCAAGCAGCCCGTCTGGCCCAGCGTCTGGTGACGGAAGTAGATGTGCAGGAGGGTCTGGACCGCGTTGTCCGTCTCGTTGCCGAAGATGTCGTTGGGCCACAAAGACCTGTAGATGGAGGAGGGTTAGGGTGACAACATGCAGAGAAGAGTTAGAACAAAAAACGTTCCTGGAAGTGGGATGAACACAATTGTTTTCATTGCATTTGAAGCATTTTTGTTCTGTCTATGCCATAGAAATAAAATAGAAGTAGAACGAACATTCCCATTCAAATCAACATAGCATTAAAGGTTCTCTATACAATATCCAGAGCGTTAATAGAGCATCAAACAACTATTGTCTATGTAAAGATATAGTGGAGTAATGTCTACCTGAGCAGAGAATGAAGTCTCTCTCCCTGTATGTGTTGTAACCATAGATTATATAAAATATGGACGTAGTCTCCGTGACGTCACCATCTTGGCAGCGACGACTCCGCCTAACTCCCGGCTAATCCACAAATGGGTTCATTTTATCATTGCTGCTAATGATTATTTTCTTGATAAATTAGTCTAACATTTAATTGTTCGAGCTATTAATACTCAAATGCATTCAAACTGCAATGACATGCATGAGATTATAATGAAACTGTAATGAGAGCAAAGCACATTTAAAAAGATGTCAACAGCAACAATCTGGCTCCATGACTCGATGACTCCGTACTTAATAAATTGTTTTTGATTAGTTTCAGTTTTTTTTTTGGTCGGTTGACTTCATCAATTTATGACTTGTCGACGTATTAGCACAGAAATGTTGATCTTACCTAAAGACTTTGACCTGTGTGAGGGCAGAGATGAAGTCTCTGGCTCTCAGAGTCTCGATCAGTGATTGGATGGCCGTCTCTGTGTTGGTCTGGGCGGCGTCTGACATGCACACATCCTCCTGACCACCATTTCCTGTCTCTGCCTCTTTCAAACAGCTCTCTAGGATGGTGAGTTCTTCAGACATGTTGGTCACCTTAGAAACAGAGATATAAAAACATTGAAGATCATACCACTGCATTTTAAAGAACACGTGCAAAATAAACCTCTCGACTAATTATTAACTGGAAGATCTGACCCCGTCACGCCATGTTAGAAATTATATAATTTCATTAGGTACTAATCTGATTAAAGCTCCAGCAAGATGCAGAGATCAACTACAGTACACATCCAGATTTTTTCAGCAGTTTGGACGGGAGCAAAGCAATGCACTGCTGTGGATGGGGGCAGCAGCTAAACGGATTTTAGACACCTAAAAAAAAAATCAATATCAGTTGAAGTGTACACTATATTTCGAATAATTTCACTACTTTACCTCGCTGTCAGACAGCCCTTTCTGAATACATTTAGCTGCTGCCCCCATCCACAGCAGTACATTGCTTTGCTCCCGTGCTGGTACTCTCGTCTGTTTCTACTAACGCCATCTACTGTAGGTAATACACTGACTAAGGAGAAGTACCTCATAAAACCCCAATTCAAGAACTATCCCTTTAACTATTCTATAGTTAAAAGAACAACCTGTCATGTTGTCCTCTTATTGCTAAAGTCAAAGAGACAACAATCTGTGGAAAACAGTGCTCTGACGTATGATGTAATATAATGCAATTAGTCTGTTCTTGATTCTCTGATAAAGGAGAAGGAAAGAAGCAGCCACAGCGTCACAGTGACTTCTTAAGGCAAACATAAACTTTAACTAAATGTAAAGTGCATTTCAGAAATGTTTTATGATTTCAATGTATGTCAGAACAAATGCATTCATCTAGTTTATTTTGACAACAACAACAAATCCAGTATGGTTTCCGTCTCACCTCTGCCTCTCTCTTGATGGTGTCCACCCTGCTGATGAGCTTACAGTAGGCCTGGAAGAGCAGCAGCAGCTGAAAGTGCAACTTATAGAGCCGGCGACATAACTCCAGCTCCTACAGAGACAGAAACATTAACAGGGTCACGTGTCGTGCAAGCTTAATGGTCCAGCTTTGCACTTAAATGACTCTGATGATCATATGATTAGACAGATGGGTATCCTGGGTTAGAGACGTGGGAGTAGATGAAAGGGTTAACATGGCCTGGAGTAAAGTGCCATCCGGTTGGGGGCCATGGAGGTGAGTCTACTTCTAGTAGAATTAGTCATGAGATCTCAATTAGAGAACTATCCATCAACACCTCCTGTGACGCTCCCTACGGGCCACTGAGACCAGTATGGCTGACTAGATGAAGTAATTACTCAAAGTTCAGACCCTAATCCAGGAAAACATGGCGGGAGGAAAAAATGGTAATTTGAACAGATATGGGAATGGAACAATACACATGCAAAATGAAAATAATCTAATCCTGACAGCACCGACTATGTTTACATGCACAAGAAAGACAATATTCCTACTAAGCAGTTTACATGGGTGATGAAAATGAATATTCCACTAATATTTCCGTTTACACGCAGCCGTGCACACTCTGAAAAACGTAAAAAAATGCCCTCATGATGTACATCCTACGGCCACGCCCTTTAAATATATAACTTAAATTAAACAAATTACGATTTAACAAGTCTTTCATAATGTTTATGAGTAGGTGCGTTTCTCTCTAACCTGACGTGCCAATAGATCTGTTACATTGAGAAGCCGTCAGTGGAAACTGTTTAGAAAAGGCAGGCACTTTCAAAAAAAAAAAATTCTTGGCAGGTGATTGGATGAACCATCTGTCAATCAAAATCTTGCCGAAGCCAGTCAGGAGAAGAGCGAAAACATCTTCTCCATCGAGAAAAGCCTTCAGTGCCGTTTTTTGCTCTTCTTTCAATGAAGAAATACTCTCCAGTTCAGATAGAACTGATGCTATTACAGCATCTACGCTAACCTCTTCAGGAGCTGCCATTGTTAAACCATAAAGGTCCTGACACACCAAGCCATCAGTTGGCCGTCGGACATTTTGAGGTCTAGTTTTCAGCTCTAGTCTGCCCCTGTCGGAGGTTTTTTGGCCGTGCACGAGAAGCGAAACGGACATGAGGAAAGCGAGCCAACGAGTTAAGTCAAGAGGAAAAACACAGAAGGCTCTTCTAATTTTTTCATCTTCATCTTCATCTCATCTGATCGTTCCAACACACGGATATTTTCACAGCGACGTGAACATCTGGAATGAAGCTAAGTGGTGAGTGAGCGTGGTGTGAAAAATGGTCGGCAAACGCTGCTTTGTTTCATGTAGGTATCATAACAACAGCTTGTATATCCGCCATCCTCGGTCTTCCTGTTTCCCTTTTTGAATGATGAATACAGACTACCGCAGGACGTACATGACAACCAGCCGTTGGCTGTAGTCTTTGCAGTGTGTTCAAATGCAACTTGTCAACCAAAACAGAGGCAACGTGAGGCGACGCAACAGTCGGCCTTCGTCGCCGCTAGTTCTTTGATGTCAGCTTGGTGTGTCTGCGCCTTTAGCTATGCCCATAGCTGCCAGGAGCTCTTCACAGGACGCTGATTGGTCCGTGCACTGGCTTGCTGGACACACATTACTTAAAGCCTGACAAGATGGGTTTTCACGTGATCTCGTGACATCGCGAGAATCCAGCTACCATGCAAGGTAGTGTTTCTCCTTCTTTTCTTTTGGGCGTGCATCTCTGCAAACTGTCGGCTAGTTGGTTTGTGTCCAACGCACAGAGCTAGCTGTAAACAGGCAAGAGGTTGTGTTTGTGCAGTCGCAAACTGCAGTAAAAACCCCAACTGAGACGCATATTATGAATGTGCTGTATACATGTCCAAAGAATGCTCCTAAAACCTGAATAATATCAGCATCTCACACGTCTTAATCTTAATCTCCATTCAGAATGAGGCCTTACGCTGTGACCCGTATCAAATTCGGAATAATAGTGGAATATCAGTGTATATGTAGTCTCTATGATCTCTCCATCTGTTCTCTACCATCAATAACGCATCAATAACTCTACACTGTTTAGACATCTTCATCTATCAGAATCAGTGTGCAGTACAAAGTGGTTTGATTATTGATTATTCAGGCTGGATGTAGCAACAGAAAGAAAGCATATGTTGTCATACAGGATGACAGTAAACTATGATTGGGAGGATGGGAGAGTCGAGCTGGGTTATATGACCAATCAAGGCAGAAACAAAGATACAGAGGTGGGTGGGTGGGGGGTGGGAGGGTGACAGAGCACAGTCTGTGGTTGCCAACAGTGCAGGCACAGAGACAGATGAGATGGTCAGTGTGTTTTTGTCCGGATGTCATGATTATTAAGAGTCTATAATATGAGAACCACTTACTGCTAGATTTTCCATTTGCTAAGCAAGAAGGTGAGCAGGTCACACAAAAAAAAACAACAACAACAAACAAAACAGAAGGAGAGAAAGATCAAGAATTAGTGAGCTTTAACATGGCAGCTGAGACACAGTGAGCGGTGGTTTATCATCTTCCCCTCATACAGGTTGGTGAGGGATCAGTGCCGAAACACATGTATGAGCTCATTTCAGCAGCAACAGAAACCTTTATTCTGAAAGGCTGAATAACAGCAGGTGTGATGAGGGAGAGAAAATATGTGGTAGAGGAGGAGGAGAATGGAGTAAAATACTTCTGAATGAAGTAGAGTGCAATATCGCTGTCTATCGCGATGCCTTTATCACGCAAGTTGACATCGCGATGGCGTAAAAAACGATACATCGTGCAGCCCTTGCTGTATATGAAAGATAAAAAAAAAAATCCCACAACATTTAGTCATTCCTTTTTGCAGTCAAATATAATGTTTTTATTGTACTTTTTTTTTCATTATAAAAAGGAAGAAAAAAAAAGGTCTTTGGGAAAATGTCAGAAACACTCCTTTTTAGCAGCTGGCAGGCTGAGCACCGGCAGGGGACCATTGTATCTTACATGTAATGTGCAGACAGAGTGTTGTTAGTAGTGTTGAAGAATCAGGACCACACCAGCATCTAGCTGGACTTAAGTGACATGCAGGTACGTTTACATGCTGTTTAATGTTGCTGCAGCTGAGCAGCTAATTAGCCATATAGCCTACAAACTGATGTTAGTAGTGCACTTTTGTTTGATCGTTCATTCAACATGCTGAGGTGCAGGACAAAACGTGTGTTCATGTTTGTGAGTTAGATAAGAAGGAGAGTTTAGCAGGAAAACTAATGTGGTTGTTGTTGTTCAGACAGTGTCAGTCTCTTGTGTTGTGTAGCTGCTGTCTGGCTCAGTGTGACCGTCTGCTTTGCCTAAGATACAAGCTGTGTCTAGAGGGGAGCCCGCAAATTGCAAAATCTGATTCTGCAAAAACTCTCGCGAGACTCGCTGCCCGACGACCTATCCTAACCTTAACTATTCGAGATCAATGTCTAACCTTAATCTCGTGAGAGTTCCCCCAGTTTGCTGGTTCCCTTCTAGCCACTACCTAAGATACAACGTTGATGTTAACGCTTTATCCAAATATGGATTCAAATGAAGCCATTTGATTGGCTGTAGGAAACAAGTTCTCCATCTATGTAGACATATAAGTGATGGTATTCCAATGAATAAATGCAAACCAAAAATACACATTTCTCCCTTCTGGTTTCAGATTTTTTCTCAAAGGATAACACAGGACAAGCGATTTACACGGCAGATATTTAAACTGTAGCAGACTAAAAACATACAATTTCAGTTGGTCGTCTTAATGCAGAGACCTCAATGGTTATAAAATTCATCCATTCATCATTCGGTTGTAGTCTTAAAAGTCATAGTGATCAACACACATTACAAATAACATTCCCATCCATCAAACATGTGTATTGATTCCTACCTGTGCATGAGTATTAGATCGTTGGCTGCTGTCTTTGTCCCCAAATGTTTTCCTGCAGTTCTCCAGCCACTACCGGGTTGGGAGGACAGGAACAGGTGAGAGACAAGACAGAGGAAAAAACAACAACATAAGGGTTAAGGAAGGGAGAGGAAGATTGGTAACACAAGAGCTTTTTTTTCCCTCCCTTGGACATCTGCATCTACATTTGTGTACGTATATAATAAAGGTTGGTCAGGGAGGAGATCTAATAAGAGTGTTGTACTTAGCGAATTAAAGAAGGCCTGTTCCAGAGCACGGGATAGTATCTAGCCCTCCAGGGACTGTTGCCGTCTCATTCAATTAGCGCCCCTGTATCCCAGAACCCTCTGCAATCTCATCTCTTCCCTTCATTCCCCTCCCCCCCCTTCGCTCCTCCTCCTCCTCCTCCTCCTCCCACCCCTCACTGCTTCTCCTGCCTGGCCTTCTATAACTGATTTAGGAGCGCTGAGGGTTATTTTTATCCCTTCAGCAGAGGGATGTCACTAGTGATGCAGACACTAACGGCAGCTAAATCTACTCATAGCCAACACTGATTCAATGTGTGCCCTGCTGATGAGACAGACCGGGGCTTATCTTGTACAGCATCAGCTATTTGTCTCCATGTCCTCTTGGCATTTCCATGGTGCGATGGCATAGGAATAAAAGGGCAATTTAAACACGCTTCCTAAGCCCCATCTCTCTTGAGATGAGCGGCCATTGTGAGACAGTTCCTCAGAGTCCCACGCACACACACATATCCTGACACAGCAACTTAAACTGCAGCTATGGCAGTCTTAAGAATCAACGTGTCCTGAGGGACAAAGGTTAAAAGAGAATAGGAAAGCAGATATTAGGGCTGGGACGATACTCCTATCTCCTGATGCGATACCATCATGATACTTGGGTGCCGATTTGATATGTATTGCGATTTGATATTATGATTTATTATTTTTAACACTAGACCATGGGAAAAAGTTGAATCATTCACTTCTAGGGACTTTTACTTTGGAAAATTTCTAAATGAATCCAGTATGTGTGTATGTAGTCAGAGATGTCCTGAAGTCAAATATATCAGTCATTGTCCGGCATTATTTATCAATTTTTTTCCAGCGACCCAAAAATCAAAGAATAAAGACATTTCCTTCACAAATTAGTGGTATTTTCTTTTTGATTTATAAGGGACATGTAATGTTTTATACTTCTGGTGAATATAATCCAATCAATCTTATTTCCAAAGATGTATTTTGTATATACAGTTCCCTTTGTTAACAACTTATTTTGAAAAAACGGACGTAGTCACACGTGTCTACTTCCTCTAACTTCTCCAAGGTGGTCTCTAGCTCTCCTGTCACCTCCGTTCTCTTTATCCATCTATTGTCAGACTACAACAATAAAAGCGGTAACTTCCTTCTACCTCCGCGTAGACTCAAATGAAGCAAATATATCGATTCTGGCATTAAAAAATCAATTTCAAAATACAGATACATCGGTGAATGTGGCGACTTACAAGCTCTGCCGCTTCTCTCTTGGCGTTGTAGGTGTCCAGGTGTTCCTGCAACTCCAGCACACTAAACTTCAGAGTCTCCAACAGTCCACAAGAGACCAGCTACAACAGCAAGACAGGACACCACATACATTAACCCACAACAACACCCGATACATACACAGTACATGACAGAGAAATATCTACAGCAGGACACACGTACACATTAAGGAATATGCAGAACATGCAGCACTATCTTTTAAAAAAATAATAGGTAAATGTTACTGCAACTGCATTATTGTATTTCAGCTCAGTTTTATGAAAAGTAGTGGTTGTGTCTAGAAGGGAGACTGCAAACTGCAACATCTGATATGAGATCTTCAAAAACTTGCAAAAACTCTTACGAGACTCGCTGCCCAACGACCTATCCTAACCTTAACTATTCGAGGTCAATGCCTAACCTTAACTATCTTGCAAGAGTTTCCCCAGATTGCTGGCTCCCTTCTAGCCACAACCAAAAACAGTGCAGACAACCATGCAGAAGAGCCTCACCGTCTCTGCATCCAGCAGCACAGTGGGGCACTGCGAGCGAGACGTCATGACTTCCAGGGAGCTGAGGAACTGATTGCCCATCCGCTGGAGCCTTTCCCCGAGAAAGCGAACAGATGAACGTGTAATGGAGCCAAATTTCTTCTGCATGGTCTGCGTTAAACAAGGATGTGGAAGAAAAAAAAGAGAAGAAAAAATTACCTTAAAGCAACTTGCAATTTTTAGGTAGTAGTGGGCTCAATTTGTAAAAGATACTGGCATCATGTGAAACTAGAAAACATAATGAATCCATCGGTACCAACCATGTCATACTAGCTTGTCGTGAAGGAGGTTAAATAACGCTCCAAGCTTACACTAAATTTTGGCGAGGAAAAACTGGCATGGCCATTTTCAAATGGGGTACCTTGACCTCTGACCTCCAGATATGTGAAAGTAAATGGGTTCTATGGGTACCCACGAGTCTCCCCTTTACAGAAATGCCCACTTTATGATAATCACATGCAGTTTGGGGCAAGTCATAGTCAAGTCAGCACACTGACACACTGGCAGCTGTTGTTGCCTGTTGGGCTGCAGTTTTCCATGTTATGATTTGAGCATATTGTTTTATGCTAAATGCAGTACCTGTGAGGGTTTCTGGACAATATCTATCATTGTTTTGTGTTAATTGATTTCCAATAATTAATATATACATATACATTTGCATAAAGCAGCATATTTGCCCACTCCAATGTTGATAAGAGTATTAAATACTTGACAAATCTTCCTTTAAGGTACATTTTGAATAGATAATAATGTGGGATTAATCTGCGATGAACTATGGACAATCATGCACTTAAATACTTTAATCAATTGAAATCCCTCGAAAAAACATATTGCTTAGAATGCTCACTAGTAAACAAGATTGTAGATATAAAGATAAAGAGCAGTCCTGCCAACCAAAAATGCAAAAAATATTCAAGAAAAACGCATTTAAAAGACACTTACCTGAAAGAGTCTGGAGAACACGTGGAACGTGTAAACAGCAGAGGAACCATCTGTGTCTGACAACATCTGGTTGACATGGCAACGCCAAGCATCTTCCTCATTGTCATAGGCAACAGGCTGGAATGCCGCCAGGATGGCAGAGAGGAAGGGCGAAGGGGGCGGAGAGGCCTGAATCTCTGGGAAGCAGTCTGCGTCACCTTCATCTTGACTGAAAAACACACACACACGGGTGGGGGGGGCAATAAGAAACAATCCGACATGTTCCTCACTCCGCTCGGTCACTACTGAAGGACAAATGTAAACACACACACATGCTCGTCCTCAGTGCGCTGCAAGTAAACAACCTCACCTCGCGGTATCTCTGCCTCCCTCGCTGCAGATTTTGCTGCAGTATATTGAGAGCTGTAATCTACTGCAGTGCTCTAGCACAATAACAACATATGAGCTATTAGCATTATAGCATCATGCAAACAGCTCTCTCTCTCCCACATACACACACACACACGTACTGATACTCACAGGCCTGTTGGACCAAACAGCCTGAAGAAGCAGACAGAATATAAGTATCTAAAGCCTGCGCTACCAAGCGCTGTAGCGGACACAGTCTCTGTCCTCATCCTCACCCCAACTATCGCTTCTCTTTTCTCTTTCCCTCACTCTCTCCCCTTGTCTGCAGCTCGACTGTGCTGCAACTGCTAACAGCACTAGCGCACTGCACACCCATCCCACACAGAACTGCAGAGAGCTCTATGCAAGCTACTGTAGGCACATTACACACACACACACACACACACTTTCTGCAAAACACAGCTGCCAGCTGCCAGACTCGCAGTGGGAGAACGCTGGTGAGTTGTTTTTGTCTTGCTCTCTCCCGCTCACATAAATCCTCATACACAGAAAAAACACTAAACTGGTTAGTGTGCCACGCTGTTTTCAGACAATTACTCAGAGTGCACCCCGCTAACACGCTTGCCTATCAATCATGCGTGGCTTAGCTAAGTGAAAGACCTTGACTACAGTGATGTATGCTAGTAACAGGCTAAGTGAGCAACTCTGTCTGTGTGTGTGTGTGTGTGTGTGTGTGTGTGTGTGTGTATGTGTATATGTGTCTGCATGTTGGTTCAGTGTAGTTTTAAACCCTGAATTTACAACTGTCCTCCAGCCAGAATTGGCCCACCTTGAAGAGGGAAAGATAAATGTGGATTGGAGTCAGTCCACCGCTCTGGCCCACCGTCATAGCTCCGGTCCACATGGGAGCCGTGCCAGAGAAGAAATTACCCATCAGACCATCTCACAAGTATTCATCTCACAACCACCTACTGTCATCCATAAAATAGCCACAACAAAACTACTGTTTTAACAACTGATATGACTTTTTAATCACAATAAAAACATTGCAAATTATAATGTTATAATGTATAATGCTTCTCATTTCAATTAAAAATTAACAAATGAAAGCTCTGCTGCATCGTAGGAGCGTTGACATTGCCTTCTTAAAGGTAAAATATGTAACTTTTCTGCGTTAAAATGTCTAAAAACTACTACACTTATGTTATATATTTTGTTGAGTCGTGTACTTGCATCATCTCGAATATTTCCAACAATTTTCATACCAGAGAAATCTGTCATTTTAATCAAGGTGCGTTTGGTCGCCTGTTAATGGCGTCATATCCTCTTTGTGCATGCGTCAGTGTTGTGATTGTCTGTCATAAACTGACTTTATCTGGTTTCACGGCACATTTTTACGTCACACTTTTTAGATGTTGGTGTTTTTTAACTCTATATTTTAACCGGATGAAAGGAATTTAGTCGTTGGATGTCTGGATATGAAGTTATCAGAGAAACAAGCTGAGCAAACGTTAGCGGCAGCTCGGCTCACAGCCCCTCCGGAAGGTCCTGCGTCGCCCGAACAGCGTTGGAGAAACACAGATTTTTATTCGTTTTTTTTACCAGTTTGTTTTTGAGAGGAGGAGACCCTTGTGGTAAAAAAAACTCCTGAACGATGAACACTGAAGGAACCCTAACAGGGAGAAGCTGACTGACATGAAGACAACATCTCCCATGATCCCACGCTGCTTCACCAACTCCGTCTTTTATTTTTGTTTTGATTGAGAGACCCAGAGCGGCAGAAAATTACATATTGTGCATTTATATGGGCAGTCCTAACTAGGGTTTCACCCTTTTCTCCCCAACGTGCTGCTCTGATTAATAACTACAAAGTGAACATACAATGTGATAAATCAATCACAATTAATCAATCACTTACTGAGCTGAAACAACAAATCTTGATGTATTTCATCTTGTTACTAGATAACAGTTGAAACCACCGCCTCACTCATTAAATACATTTATATTAAATACGTTGCCTTTGCTGCATGATGCAGCACTACTGCTTGTTTTCCCTGATGCTTCATAAGTCAGATATTATATTTCATAAAAATGTAATACATTTTTCTGATGTCAGTGGAGGCGTTCTTTATTTGAGGCGAGGCTGCGATAAGACTTCTCATTTTCAACATCCTCTTTTACATCACCGTAGATGGTTTTCTAGTACCTCCAGTATGTTATGAGATCTTTGCCATTTCTCCCCTCATCTGAATTGTTTTACAAAGTAAATCTTTTAAAAAGAAAATGGTGATTCATATATCTTGCTTTGGTTTGTCTACTGACTGAAAGTATATGCATGTAAAACAGTTTCATTTATCGATAGTTGTGTTTCCATTCAATTGTCAAGCAAATTTAAAGGGAACTGTTGAAATGTTGCAAAAAAAAAAAAAGAAATGCGAATTAGGTACATTTTCATCAACTGGTTTGGAGCGAGCGGTCAGAAGCTGGTGCTATAGGCTACGCATGACTACAATCCTGCAGAAAACAGAGTAGAAGAAGAAATAGAGGTTGCAACCTGGAAACAAGACATGTCAGCGTGCCCATCTAACCATCTAGACAGAAAATCGGAGAGAGGCCTTCAGAAATTTGTTCTTTTATGTCAGCTAGTATTGGTCATATTTCATGTTGTCAGAAGACAAAGACAAGCTTTTGCATGTTAAGGGAATATCCGAGAAGACGCCGACAGCAGAAACAGCTGATCGGTCATGTGAGTTTAATGTTCGCTACTAAAGAATTTATTCAGCAAAGGCGTTTCCATTTCCTGTTTAGAGCATTAACTCTTTTTCGACAGACAGAAACCCCCTTAAGCGAGCGTAAAAAAACTTTTTTTTCGCAATTGAGAAAGTTTTTGCCGTTTTCAAACAGCTTTTCTAATACGATCCTTCAAAATGCACGTAAAAATATGTGAATGGAAATACTGTGATTGACGGTACAGAAAATGTTAACAATACAAGCATGAACTCAAGTCATATGGAATGAAGCACCAAAGGGTCACGTCTGCATTAAAGAGGACCTATTATGCTTTTGTGTTTTTTCCCCTTTCCTTTAGTGTGTTATTTAGTTTTTTGTGTGTATAAAAGTTCTGCAAAGTTACAAAGCCTTAAGTCCACGCCAAAGGGAGTTACTCTCCCCCCACAGAAACACTGCTCCTGAAACGCCTCGCTTGAAGTCCCGCCTTTTCTTCCATAGCATGGTGATGTCACCACGTAAGACATTTGCATAACGGCTAGTTTGGCACGCCCTCAAACAAAGCTGGTTAGAGCGGAGTCCAAAGAGTTTGGTTCAGTATGAGAAAAATAATGTGTTTTCTGAACATTAAAGCATGTGAATGTGTTCTAGTAAAAACCCAAAATACAAGTATGAACCTGAAAGTAAGTATAATAGGTCCTCCTTAATATCAAGTAGAGTATGAAGTTGAGTTTATCAAGTATTAATTTGTCATGTAGGTTACAAATATAACATGTTTTATACAGATGGAGTGGGCATTCATGACATTCATCTTTTCAGATTCTCTGTAAAACTATGTGGTCTTGATCCAAAAATATCTACTCACCTGGACATGCCAGAGAAGTCGGCCTCCTCCTCCTCACAGCGCTCATCCAGCTCCTTCAGGGCCTGAGTCACATCGTCCTCCCACCCAGAGCCACAGGTGCTGTCTGGGTCTGGGTCTGGATCAGGCTTAGTATCTGGTGGCATGGGCAGGGGCAGAGATAGAGGGAGGAGTGTTTGGGAGTCCTCCTCACAGAGGGACCCCGGTGGAGTGTCTATAGCCGGCGGGGGAGGGGGGGCTGGATCCAGGTCTTCCTGAGGGTCCTGGGTCTCCTGGGGTTCCTGAGCATCCTGGGGATCCTGAGGGTCCTGTGAGTCCTGGAGGTCACACAGCTCTGAGGGGTCAGAGGGCAGAGGGGGGGCGCTGCAAAACCCCGTGTCCTCGCTCACGCTGCTGCTCAGCTCGTCCGCTGCCGTCATGCTCACAGCGTCCTGTAACACAAGCCAGAAGGGGGCGCTCAGGAGCAGATTGACAGATGATAACACATAAAAACACATTAAAATTATCTTTTTATTAAACATTTATATTGCGTGGTTGTCTTGTATGGAGGACTTAAGCTGCCATTATAATAAATAAATTAATACATAAATAAATGACTCAATAAATAAAATAATAAACAAAGAAATGTAAAATAAAGGTCTCAATCGTCAAATAATTGTGCAGGTTAATTTGGAAATAAATAAATATGCATAGAAATAGAAAAATAAATGAATAAAATGTGTTTATTTATTTGACAAATTACACATTTTTGTATTCATTTATTTTCATATTTTATTATATTTCCAATTTATTCTATTCTGTTTACATTCATTTCTTTTTATATTTATTTCCTTTTTTAATTATTTACCTATTTATTCAAATAAATAAATATATTTGACTTAATCATATTATATATTAGCCTGGAGTTCACTGTTCACACAGACTCTGCTTTACCATGGCATTTGTCTCCAAATATTCTTGTATTATATCTTTATTCTATTCTTATTTTATGTACTTCCTATTATGTTTCATTCTATACTTATTTGTTTATTTCTATCCTTGTACTTGCTGCAGCAACTGGATTAACATGCTGGGGATCAATAAAAAGTGCATTTGAATTAATTTGACTTTTTAATTTTTGTGCATATTTATCTATTTTCAAATTAACCTGCACATTTATTTAATAATATAGAATTTTATTTCTACCTTTCTTTTTTATAATTTGATTTATTCATTATAATGGCGACTTTAGTCTTCCATACGTCACATGAAAACGGCTCTTAATATCGTAACAGCTCTTAATATTTTAAAATATCAATTTGAGAACACAGATTCAAGGCTGAGCCTCTCTTATAGGTTGAATTAAGATGGCTATAGCCTATACTTAAGATCACACATTAGTTTAAATCGCACAAGAGGGACTCTACAGTCAGCGTTTTTTACGAGGTTCACTTCCTTGGAGATTGCTCTTTATGTCACTCTATGAGCTAACGTCTCTCATGAGAAATTAAAGAAAAGGAAAAGAATCAATAAACAGAAGCCAATATCTATATATCACTGAAATGCCATTAAAAAACATGACCTCAATGCAGCAGCAGCATCATGGAGAAACGACGGTTGAAAAACGAGATGTACTGTACACATCTATATGGACAGATTTATGACCTGCTCTCCATAACTACACATAAATGATGGACGGTATTAGTGACATAACAAATTCATCAAACAGCAGTAATCAACGGTGAGGGAACAATATTAAAATACACAACTGAACATACTCATATTTGATTACATTAGCGACTCAGACAGAAGAAACTCCAGATAAATTCCGTATGTAAAGTAACGACGTTGACGTACAGCACGTCATGGAGGAGGGATCTGAGAGGAGGGCTTCTAATTAAGAGCGCTTGTTTTCTTCCTGTCTTGTTTTTTATTTTTTATTTAAAAGTCTAATGCATTAGGAAAAAGGGAGTGTGGCAGACAGCCAGTACATCACAGAGGCAGCAGCTATATTACAGAAAGCTTTTAGAAGTGGTCGTGGCCATCCTGGAGGGAATGAGTAAGAGTATTGATGGTTTTATCTCGGGCTCATTACACTAAGAGCCGGCGCTGTGATGGGGGAGATGTCCTTGGGATGATATTGAGAGACCGTTGGCTGGATCTAGTTCCTAGAAAGTTGTATTCCATTCCGTGTATAAAGCATCGTCACTGAGGGAAGGGACAACTAATTACAATAAATATCAATGAGCTCAGACTATCCCTATATTTAAAAGGTAAGAGACTGAGCCATTCGACTCCTCAACCAAAGAAATTCTTAGTCGACTAAAGGAGGTGGGAATCACCACCAGAGGCCCCATGATACGATATTATCACGATACTTAAGACAAGATGATCTTATTGCGATAAAATATTTTGCAATATACATTGGAAACTGCTTACATTAAAAAAGTTTGGGACAGAATCATTCCTATACAAACGCTGTTTAAATAATTCACTTATAGTAATCAAGTAGTCCGCTTACAGTGTTCATTTTCGGCCTTTTCATACATGAAAACATCTGGAAAAACACTTCAAAACTACGTTAGACTGATGTTAATTACATTTTTGTTTTGTTTTTTACTTTACTCTCTTGATACTTTGCCTCGCGGACCGTCTGCTTTCCGGCTGGATGCCTGAGGCTGATGCTGCGTGATACATTGATATCATGACGGGAAAAGTAAAGTCATCTCTGAATACGCACAGGGAAAAGGCACCTGTGGTTGAAGCCACCCTCATCAAGTGGATTGATAATGCCTGGTCACGTAATGCCCCCAAAGTGAAACTCTGCCGACCGGCTACTTGGTAGCGCAGCGCCGGCAGCCACTGGAGACCGGCGCCCGTTTATCACCATGCTGCTGCAGAGTGAGAGAACGGCGTGCCCCGGCAAAGTAGCGCCGTTCTGCATGCACACTACACATGCTCACCCTTTTCATTACTTTGTATTCATGTAATAAATATACAAATGTCAATTAGATGGTAATCTGCACGAGAAATGATGTACATCAACAGAAATGTGGTTATAATAATCATCTGCTTATAGTGATTCAATTTGACCTGGACAGACGTGATCACTATAAGAGGTTTCCATGGTATTGTGATTTATTACCTTTTTTTTCCCAACTGCAAATCTGTTTTATCTAATAAGATACAGTTCTCACTCTGTTCATCTCAGAGTTTTCATTCACATATCTGGAGGTCAGAGGTCAAGCAACCCCTTTGAAAAAGGCCATTCCAGTATTTCTTTTTTCTAGTTTCAAATGATACCACTACCTTCACTCTAGCTTTAAAACTGAGCACGCTACAACCTCTGAAATATCGCTACTTGACGTCCGTATATCGGACAATAATATTGCCACACAAAATATGGCGATGCTATGCTATATCAATTTTTTCCCACCCCTAGTCGACTAACACTTACAATTTAATACGATTTTGAAAACTAATCGATTAGTTGATTTAATCGACTGATCTGTAAAACTGAGTTTCTCCACAAAGAATCACCCAAAAGCACCACTTTAAATCTGGTGTTTACCAGATATAGTTATAAGTTTCTTAGAAATAAGTCATTCAGCATGAAAAAAACATTAATAACGGCTAATCCACTAAAGAAATCTTAGTCGACTAAGACCAGAACGACCGATTAGTCGACTAATCGAACCAGAGGGGGCAACCCTAATTTGACTTTCATTCTGTAATCCCCACACTGTGTGCAAACGCAAAGAAAATATTTGACCGATTAATCGACAATGAAATGAATCGTTAGTTGCAGCCTTATATATAGTATACTCACCATTGTTAGTACAAGTGATAAATGTCAGTAGCAGTGGATAGCAAAGCTGTTCATCACAAGACAGGCTATGGCATGTTAATATGGTAGAAAATTAAAGGGGTGTAATAGGTTTTCAGTTAAGTGCATTCTTAAAGTTAACACACCACTTGTATGGACTTATACTCACGCATGCGTCTGCCGAAGATAAAAGGAGCTGGTGTCCATTTCACAAGATTTTAATGGAGGATTTAGTTGGAATGGTCAGTTGCTGTGTTATTGGAGGCGAGCAGTGACAGCTAACCTGAGGTGAGCTTTTTGTTTTCATCTCTCCCCGAATCACAAGCAGCAAGCAAGCCCCACCACATAACTATTAACCACATGTACCATTAAAAAAAGGAGCAAGAGCTAGCCTTCAGCACCCATACCCAGAGCAAAGCAACAAAGCAAGCGGTGGCAGGAGGAGTCAGAAGCAGTAAAAGCACCCTTTACCCAACAGCAGGCAGACATGGTTACAGAACCAGCTCTTTTACCCCACCTAAACCTCCATGGAGGCAGCTGATCCTCTGTCTCAATGACAGACAAAGCCAAGAAGTACAGCACAAGCAGATAAAGGTTGAACAGAAGAAAAAAAAGGTAAGCTAGAAAGCACCCGAGCACCACAGTTTATTGCTGCCCCCGATTGATCGCACCTCAGGCAGCTGGCTGCTGGCGCTGTCTGAGTGGGCCATCTCCAAAATGGGGCTATCCAGTCGAGGGAGGGAGGGGTGGGAGGGCAGGACGGTTGCCTCCTCGGTCAGGGCGCTGCTGGACGACTCTTGAGACTGCTGCAAGGAGTCCACATGGTTGGACGCGGTGTCATCGGTGGCAGAGTCACTGTTAAGCTGGAGAAGATAAAAACATGAGGATGGGTTAGCTCCTCTGTTGAGACTCAGTGTAAACAAACACAATACAGATCGTCTTATGTCATCTGGTTTGGTAAAAACCTTTATTAAGGGGTAAAATCAAGGGCAAAAGCTGTCACTATGTCAACACAGAGACTGAACAAAACCGACTTTAGGAGACCTTCTAAAAATTGTTGATATGGATTTTTTTTTCAAACTTATGCTAAGATGGTAGATGTCTTTAAAGCATTCTGTTTTAATGCCAAAAAGATCGTTCACTAAACGTTAATGCACCGATATCTATTGTTAACACTTTATATAACCTTACTGTGGGGTACAACCATAGACTGTATATAAAGATGGATGACATGACAGCTCCCCAAAAGTGAAGCCAAAACATCTTGATCGCCCCCTGGTGGCTGGCTGCAGTATACGTAGGTCTTTTTTCTCCCCAAAGATGGTTTCTGTCATTTTAGGTAGTTCTTATCATGCTGATGTTTGCTCAAGTGTTTATTTTTCTGATAAGTTTGGTTTTAATTAGTTATTTGAAAAAAGGGGGCGGGATGTCATGATTGACAGCTACTCTGAATGATGATATAAAGATTTGTATATACAGACTGTGGTTCATACAGTCGCTGACTGTGTCGTGAGCTAGCTTAGCAACATTCCCAATGGCTTACTAATGTTAGCTATCGCTAACTTTACTAAGTTGGGCCGCGGTGTGTGTTCATATCAGAGATGCAGATGACGTTTCTTAAACACGAATCACCAGTCTGTGTAATAGAACGTGTCAGTTTGATCATAAATGTAGTGGTAGTGGTTATAGAGATATTATGGTTAGTTGTGACAGCTACCGTGGTGCTAACATAGCAGCTAGGTTGCTCACGCTTATAAGCTGCGGCCGCGCTCGGCTCACGATTGGGTCAAGCAGGTGTGTGGGCGGGAACACGATCACTACTGCATAGACTCTGGCTCCAAATGAGGTCAAAATCTCAAGATGTCTGCTCCCGTATCCAGGATAATTTGGCTTCACTTCTGTACGGTGGGACGAAGTGGAAATGGGTCGTCCATCTTTATATACAGTCTATGAGTACAACATACTTGAATGAAGGGCTGGGTTTGATATGTTAATATACAAGGAGCTTTTATTATTAACTACACTAGAGCTGCTGACTAGGTTAGAATCAATTGTCCAGTGTGTTCATTATGTTTGTTATCTCGTAGAGTTACTTTAATACTGAATTAACTTTTACATTGCTAAGTCTTTTATTTGCAGGTCCAAAGGTTTCTAACAGTTATGGTTTTAAAAGACATTACCAATGTTTCTGTATCAAGCAGAGCATGACATTTAGTCATTTTAGTCTTCCATTCAGTTCAAATTGTTTCAGGCAAAAGGTAAGTTCATGCTAACATCAATAATAGTAATTATATTACACTAAACTCTTAGTTTAAACACACATAAAGGCTGCATGCTCATTTTCTTTAGTGGTACAGAGTAATACTGGAGGACTACAAACATTTTTTGGGTCAAATATCCACTAGAGGCAAAAGCTCATTCTCTCACCGTGCACTACCAAGATTAAGAAGAGCAGAAGAAGAGAGGAAGAAAACAGCCCCATTAATAGACTAAGGGAAAGCATTTAATTAATGGCAATATTACTATTATTATGGTTAGCAGCTTTGGCTTGCAAAGTAAAACAAAGCAAGGAAGAGTTAGAGTCAAGCGGCCAAGAAATGCAAAGAAACATGCTGTTATTCTGAATACTTGTCATATTTTATACTATTTATAAAAATGTAAATCTTCTCTTCTTGTTAATAAAAATATAAATTATCAGTGATTCACTTTGAGATTAATGTATTTGAGTTTTCCTATACTGTACTTACCTATCAGAAAAATAAATCTGAGAAAGGATAACAGCATTAATCTAGCAGTCAGAGGAAGAGGGACGGGGTTTGAGGTTTGAAGGGGGGGGGGGGGGGGGGGG